>BEHA01000721.1:755232-770365 GCA_002897215.1 Eschscholzia californica subsp. californica
CTTGCTCATTTCTTATGCTTTTCATCTCTAGTCTTCACCAAAGTGATAATCATGTTCCAAAGACTTCATAGACTTTCTCAAATTATATTTTGACCCTCTTAGATGCAAATGACCATAATACCCTTGGTGATTCTTTATCTCCTTACTTGCTCCCTTTTGCTCTTAGACTTTAAGGACCTTTTCTTAGATTCTTTTAAGTGCTTTTGACTCTTCTAGGGTCTCCTTAGCTCATTTCCTTGCATAGTTCTTTTATGGTACCTTGTCATGAATATAAACATATCTTATTAGAATTGAAGCATAAAATGGACTAATTCATCTAAGTTAAGTGACCTAAATGTGATGTTTTCACATCACATCATGTCTCATGTAGAGGAGCTACAATTGAAGCTCTCGATCTTTACATGCGATTGGAATGGTTCGAGGGAAAAACGCGTTAAGGTATTTATCCCTCTTCTAGTTCATTGATTAGTTTATGCATATGATCCTGGGAAATCTAGTGTTAACATATGATGTTTGAGATTCCGCTTAGAACACTAGATAGTGTATAGGATACACAAAACCCCTTCAGGTGGTATCAGAGCCGGTTGCATGAAACTATCTCTGACTAATTGAATTAGATTCGAGCTTGATTGATTAGATGATTTTATGTTTAAATAGGGATTTCGACATGAAATTGATTAGTTTAAATTAGATTTAGACTTAATCGGATAGAAATTGAAAGAGTTTCAATGGGAGAACTTTAAAATTTCGAGTTTTTGAAAAGAGTTTTCAAAAGGAAGTTTTAAAGTGGATGATTTTTTGAAAAGAGTTTTCAAAAACTGCTGATTTTTGGATGATTTTCATCAAAACAGCAGCAAAAAGTGGGAAGAAAACGAAAATTGGATGGGAAGAAGGTGCTGTCCAGGAGCCGAACTGATCAGGACGCGTCTGGCCAGTCGCGGACGCTCTGGACGCGTCCCAGTCCTTCCCGGACTGGGAATCCGAGAGCGTCTCGGACAGGACGCTTCCGAGTTTCTCTCGGACATGATGACGCGTCCGAGATCGTCTCGGACTGGGAGTCCGAGAGCGTCTCGGACTGGGAGTCCGAGAGCGTCTCGGACTAGGATCCCGGGAGATCCGCGTCTGGCACGTGAGGCCGCGTTTTCAAGACGCGACCACAGAGAAGTCCGGACGCGTTTCGGATTAAGAATCCGGACGCGACCAGAACTGTCCCTTTCAGAACGCGTCTGGGACGCATCTGGTGAAACCAGGAACCGTCTCGGACTGGGAGCCCGAGATGGATAAACTTGGACAGAGCGTCTAGGACGCGTCTGTAGGGCTGGGAAGCGTCTGGCCTAGGGCCAGGACGCGTCCACCCGAGGGACTTGGCACGGTCTGGAACGTGCCAATCCGGGTCCGACCTTGGCTCGGACCTTGACCGTGACTTGGCTTGGTCTAGTCAAAGGGGTCCTTGACCAAGTTTGACTTAAGTCTTTAGAGTTTGACTCGGGTCTTTTGGGCCTTGACTTAAGTGGGAGGTTTCTATTTTCTTCTTTCGACTTTGACCATATTTTTTTCGAAAGCGACCCGGGCCAATCAAAAGCCTAAAACGGAATTTTTCCAAAACGATTTTATAATCTTTTAGGATAAAACCAAAACGAGCCATTAGTCGGAATTTTGAGAAAATTAGACTTAAGGCACGTTAGACATAGAGATGTCGGTAGTATCTCCCGAATAACTATCTAGAACATAGGAAACCTAGATTTGACCTAAGGAAGCGAATCTCATACGTACTTGGGTGTTTTATGAGTGTCATATTATTATGTATGTATGGATGTGAATGCGGGTTCTAGTATGGCCATAGAATTGTTCTATCTTGTTTTTAAGCACGGATGGGTGCCTGATGTAATTAATTTAATTCAAGTTTTATATGATCTGCGAATCGTTGAGTCTTGTAATTAGAGTTAAGGGTCCAAAAGAGTCCATTGAAGAACCAAAGGATGAGATCGTGGTTCGAGTGGGAGAATTCAATGGATGTTCGAGGATGGAGATCCAGGCGAACGGAGGCAAAACAAGCAAAGAACCTAAGAAGATTAGAGGTGGAAGTCGGTGCCTATGTTATAGAGGTCAATTTGGCAGATATGGCTGACTCTCCTTCATGGGTATTTGATACCGGATGTGGAGCGCATATAATTTCAGAATTAAATGAGCTCAAGGAGGTCAGGTACCTGACAAAGAGCGAGATGGTTCTACGAGTCGCAAATAAGGCAAAGAGTTCCTGCTGTGGCTGTAGGAACCTTTGAGCTCAGTTTAGAGACTGGGTTGATATTAGTGCTGCATATTTGATATTATGTACCCACTATATCAAGGAACATCATCTCTGTGTCTGTGTTAGACAAAAAGGGATATCACGCTATAATAAAGGACAAGTGTTGTTCTTTATACAAAGGTGAGATGTTCTATACCAGTGCTAAACTGCGTAATGGTCTTTATGTTGTGAACATAGAAGACGAAATCCTGAACATAGACACGAAACGGCTTCGTACTCATGATTCTAACCAAAGCTATCTCTGCATTGTCGGTTGGTTCACATTAACATGAAACGCATGCAGAAGCTTCATTCAGATGGACTTCTGGCATCGTGTGATTTGGAATCGTACGATACATGTGAGCCATGCTTAGTGGGCAAGATGACAAAATCGTCCTTCAAGGGGAAAGGAGATCGGGTGAGTGAACCATTAGGACTGATACATACAGATGTATGCGGACCTATGAGTACACTTGCGAGAGGTAACTATGGCTACTTCATAACGTTCACAGATGACTTCACTAGATATGGTTACGTATATCTTATGAGGCATAAGTCGAAATCGTTTGAAGTGTTCAAACAATTCCAGAATGAAGTAGAGAATCAACTTGGCAAGAAAATAAAAGCCATTCGATCGGATCGAGGTGGTGAGTATTTGAGTCAAGAGTTTGAGGATCATCTTCGGAGTTGTGGAATAGTGTCCTAACTCACTCCTCCAGGAACACCTCAGATGAACGGTGTGTCCGAAAGGAGAAATCGAACCTTAATGGACATGGTTCGATCGATGATGAACTTAGCCGATCTTCCTAACACTTTCTGGGGGTATGCTCTAGAAACGGCTGCTTTCACACTTAACCGAGCTCCGTCAAAAGCTGTAGAAAAGACGCCATATGAGATATGGACTGGAAAGGTTCCAAAGTTGTCTTTTCTCAATGTCTGGGGTTGCGATGTTTATGTAAAGCGTTTACAAGGAGATAAACTAGCACCAAGATCAGACAAGTGTCTCTTTGTTGGTTATCCAAAAGAGACAAAGGGGTATTACTTCTACAACCCATAAGAGAACAATGTGTTTGTTGCTCGTGATGGTGTCTTCCTTGAAAAGGAATTTCTTTCCAAGAAAATAAGTGGGAGAAATATAGAGATCGAAGAAGTTCGATCAGAGCAACAAACTGACACCGTTGTACCGATGTCAGAAGTCACGATTCCTAACTATTCTGAGCCGATAGAAAAGGAAAGAGAGGAAGAGATGGTAGATCTCGGAGATCCTCCGCGCAGAGAGAATGTGGTTCACAGGAGAACCCTCAAGGAGTTGAGAGTGTCTCACCTGTTGTTCAAGCCCCGCGCATGTCCGCAAGGCTGATTGAGTTATCTCAACGACAAGATTTGTTGTTGGTAGAGGATAATGAACCCAGCACCTACAAAGAAGCTATGACGAGCCCAGACTCCGAAAAATGGTTGGGAGCCATGAAATCCGAAATGGAATCCATGTCTGAGAATCAAGTTTGGAACTTGGTTGATTTGTCCGATGGAGTAGAACCCATCGGATGCAAATGGATTTTCAAGATGAAAACAGACAAGGATGGAAACGTGAGCGTTTTCAAAGCTAGACTCGTGGCAAAAGGTTACAGACAAGTCCAGGGTATAGACTACGAAGAAACCTTTTCCCCTGTCGCGATGTTTAAGTCCATCAGGATTATTCTAGCAATTGCAGCTCATTACGACTATGAGATTTGGCAAATGGATGTCAAAACCGCCTTCCTGACGGTAAACTGGAAGAGGATGTGTACATGACACAGCCTGAGGGTTTTGAGGATTCCAAGAATGCTGGAAAAGTTTGCAAGCTTCATAGGTCCATCTACGGGTTGAAGCAAGCAAGTCGGAGTTGGAATCTTCGATTCGACGAGAAAATCAAAGAGTTTGGTTTTCTGAAGAATGAAGAGGAATCTTGTGTATACAAGAAGGTTAGTGGGAGCAACCTAGTTTTCTTGGTCCTGTATGTAGATGACATACTGATCATTGGAAACAACATTCCAATGCTTAACTCCGTGAAAGAGTGGCTTAGGAAGTGTTTTTCAATGAAAGACCTAGGAGATGCAGAATATATATTGGGCATCAAGATCTATAGAGATAGATCGAGGAGGATGATTGGACTCAGTCAAGAGACTTATGTCGATAAGGTTCTTGGGAGGTTCAAGATGGAAGACTCTAAGAGAGGATTCCTGCCCATGACACATGGTACGACGCTAAGCAAGACTCAGTGTCCCCGAGATCCTGATGAGCTAGCACACATGAAGAAGGTGCCTTATGCTTCGGCAATAGGATCTATCATGTACGCCATGGTCTGCACTCGCCCAGACGTCTCATATGCTCTGAGCATGTGTAGTCGTTACCAATCTAATCCAGGTGAGAAACACTGGACCGCAGCCAAAAATATCCTGAAGTACTTGAGAAGGACAAAGGATCACTTCTTGGTTTATGGCGGGAAAGATGAACTAATCGTGGAAGGCCATGTGGATGCGAGCTTCCAAATGGACAAAGATGATTTCCGATCGCAGTCGGGTTATGTCTTTTGTCTAAACGGAGGAGCAGTAAGCTGGAAAAGCTCAAAGCAGACTACTGTAGCAGACTCTACCACAGAAGCAGAATACCTTGCCGCTTCGGAAGCAGCCAAGGAAGGAGTTTGGATAAAGAAGTTTATCTCCGAACTTGGTGTAGTTCCTAGCATAGAAAATGGGGTTACTCTGTATTGTGACAACAATGGAGCTATCGCCCAGGCTAAGGAACCAAGAGCACACCAGAAATCCAAACATATCCTAAGGAAGTACCACGTGATTAGGGAAATCACTGAGCGAAAAGATGTGGTCATTTGCAAAGTCGATACGGACGACAATGTTGCCGATCCGTTAACTAAACCACTGCCTCAGCCCAAGTATGAGAGTCATAGAAGGGGCATAGGTATAAAGCGCATCGATGAATGGCTTTAAGTTCTAATTGGATTAATGAAAGGGGTTTCATGTAATCAATTAGCTACATTCAATAAAAGAAATAAATAAGTTATTTCTGTCGTTAAATCATGGTTTAGTGTTTAATGACAGTCCAAAAATAATGAGGAATTCCAGGTAGGTTTATCAGATACGTGATCTGGTAAATGGAACCCTACTAAGTGAACATGGAATAGATTCATTATTTAGTCCCTAGTTCAGGTCATTGCGTGGACAACAATGACTCAAGAAGACTAGCATGGGAATTGACTGATAGCGCAGTTCCATGGGCTATAGGAATATGGTATTTAAGTCAATTACATGGGTGTATGATTGGGGAATCTACACTGGATAACCCAAAGATGAGAGTTCTTCAAGGAGTTGAAAAACGTCACAAACTCTCATAGGCAAGATTGGAGAGATTCCTTAAACATGAGTACTCCACTCATCTTATGTAAGGAATGTCGAACTTTGGTACAGTCAAACGCCGCGCCGTAAAAGGAGGTTATAAAGGCGGGATACTGGGGAAGACAGGATAGACATGAAGTTAAGTGGGAGTACAAGACTGGATGATGTTCTCCTATTAAGTTAGGAATAAGTATCTCCGGGCCACTTGAGGAGAAGCAACTGGAAAATGTGTGGCCACACTCAAATGGATTAAGAGTTAATCATTTGAATTGACAGTTGTTCTCCGGATCAAGAAAGTCTGAACGGTGTGACGTATCAGATGAGATACTAAGCGACATGGGAATCGAGCATTGCACTTGTTCTAAGTACAAGTGGGAGACTGAAGGATTTATCCGTTCGGTCTGAAGGAGATGTCCTTCTGTGTCCTTCGACCAAGGTGGCAATGCGATCAATTTGTCAGTTAGGATAACGATGGCCACACGTGAAGATCATCCAGTCCGGTCCAATTAGGGGTCGTAATGCTTTCCTAGAAGCCAACTACGATCGTCGGATCAAGGAGTTGATTCGCGGCTAACATAGACCGGATCCTACAACGGGTTACACATAAGAGTGGTAGCTTGATCGGAGAGAATTGACTAGACGGGAACAGGCTAAAGATGAATGGGATCCAACTGGAAACGCCAAAAGGGTCCGAATGGAGATTCGGGACAAGATAGAAGGAAGGCTCATTGGGCCGGCCATGAGATGTCCGACCAGAGTAAGTGGGCCGGCCATATAAAGCCCATGGTGGGCTGTCCTGGCCGGCCACACTTAAGGGATTATCAAAATACCCCAAAAGGGTATTTTGGTAATTATCTTTTCTGTGACCCGAAAATAGAAAACCTAATCTGAATGGGATTCTAATTACGATTTGTCTATATATTGGGTCAGTTGAGAACAGAAAAGGAGTGGATTTTTCGGTAGAAGAAAAATATACAGCTCTCTCTCTCTCTCTCAATATACAGCTAGTGGAGAGAGAAGAATATAGAGAAAAAGCTCCCGTTCTATCAATCTAGTCAAGAAGAAGAGTTCTTCTCAACCTTCTAGTAAGTCCTAGCAGTCTGAAAGGAAGGGAGATCAAGTCTATTCACTCGGTGTCTCAAGTAGAGGAGCTACAATTGGAGCTCTCGATCTTTACATGCGATTGGAATGGTTCGAGGGAAAAACGTGTTAAGGTATTTATCCCTCTTCTAGTTCATTGATTAGTTTATAAATATGATCCTGGGAAATCTAGTGCTAACATATGATGTTTGAGATTCCGCCTTAGAACACTAGATAGTGTATAGGATACACAAAACCCCTTCATCTTTAGAGGAAACCATGAAGCAACTAGCTAAAACCCAAATAGAGTTTGCACAACAGACCAACCAGACTATACAACAGACCAACCAGGCTGTACAACAGACCAACCAGGCTGTAACTAGTTTAAGAACCGAGGTAGGTCAACTTAGAGAAGCCCTTAGGCAGAGAGAACAGGGTATGTTTCCTAGTCAACCAGAACCAAACCCGAAGGGTAAACAGTCGATGGACTAGGTCAATGCAGTAACCACCCTTAGAAGTGGTAGGGTAATTGACAATAAGGTAGGAGTTCTCGAAGATAGTGAACTAAACTCTGAACAACCCACCTTACCAACTAGTGTCCCTAGTAAAGAGCCTGAGAAGGCTCCTGAGTCGTATGTTCCTAGAGCCCCATATCCTCAGCGTTTGGTAGAACCAAAGAAGAAAACTCAGTTTGAGGAGATAATGGAAATGTTCAAACAGGTTAGTATTAACATTCCATTATTAGATGCTATTAAACAAATCTCAGCTTACGCTAAGTTCCTTAAAGACATATGTACTAGAAAGCGTAAGATGAATGTGCATAAGAAAGTCTTCTTGACTAATCAAGTCAGCTCTATTCTCCAGCAAACCCTTCCAGCTAAGTATAAAGACCCAGGAAGCCCTACATTACCATGCACCATAGGGGAACATGAGATCGAACGAGCATTGTTGGATCTAGGTGCCAGTGTTAACTTATTTCCTTACTCGGTTTACTTACAGTTAGAGTTAGGAGAAATAAAACCCACTTCTATAGTTCTCCAGTTGGCAGATCGGTCTGTTAGGCGACCACGTGGGATAGTGGAAGATGTTTTGATAAAAGTTGGTGAATTCATCTTTCCTGTAGATTTCATCATCTTAGATACTGAACCAGTTCGTGATACCCAAAACCAAATTCCCGTCATTTTAGGACGACCATTCTTAGCTACATCTGATGCTGCCATATACTGTAGGAGTGGACTCTTAAGATTGTCTTTTGCAAACATGACTGTAGAAATGAACATCTTTAAAGCTGGACTTTTCCCTGATGATGTTAATGATTTTAGAGAGATGAACCTAATAGATATGTTCGTTCAGGATTCTTTACCTGAGACTTTATCCGAGGATCCTTTAGAAACACTGTTGGCTCATTTTGGCTTAGACTTTGATGAGGAGGGAAGTATCAATGAGGTGAATGCTTTGTTGGATTCTACCCCATTACTGGAAACTGATAAGTGGAAAGCAAAAGCTGAACCCCTCATTTTGTCCGAGCCAATTGACTCGCCAACTGTAGAGACAAATCAACTATCATCCACCAGTGAGTCCAGTGGTCCTTTTATCCCAGAGTTGCCTCCATCCACAGAGAAACCACCTTCCTTAGAATTGAAACCCTTGCCTGACAACTTAAAGTATTCGTTTCTAGGTCCATCTGAAACTTTACCTGTCATTATTGCTTCTGAGTTTGAAAAAGAACAGGAAAGTAAATTGCTAGATGTCCTTAGAAACCACAGAGAGGCTTTAGGGTGGTCAATATCTGAATTAAAGGGTATAAGTCCTTCTGTTTGCATGCACCATATCTACCTAGAGGAAGATGCTAAACCGTCAAGGGAAATGCAACGTAGACTTAACCCTCACATGAAGGAGGTTGTTAGAGCTGAAGTCCTGAAATTGTTAGGAGCGGGTATTATATACCCTATTTTAGATAGTACTTGGGTCAGCCCTGTTCAAACTGTACCCAAGAAATCAGGCATTACTGTAGTCAAGAACGAGTCAAATGAGTTAATACCCACCAGGATGACCACTGGGTGGCGTGTTTGTGTTGACTAATGGAAATTGAACACGGTCACGAGGAAAGACCATTTTCCTCTTCCTTTCATTGATCAGATGCTAGAAAGACTAGCTGGGCATAGCTACTACTATTTCTTAGATGGCTATTCTGGCTATAATCAGATTCCAATAGCCCCTGAAGACCAAGAGAAAACCACTTTTACTTGTCCATTTGGAACTTATGCTTATCGTCGGATGCCTTTTGGGTTGTGTAATGCACCCGCTACATTTCAACGATGTATGATGAGCATATTTTCAGATATGGTAGAGAGGTTTCTCGAGGTCTTTATGGATGATTTTTCAGTCTTTGGTTCATCATTCGATCAGTGTCTGCATCACCTCACACTTGTGTTGGTTCGATGAAAAGAAAAGAACCTTGTTCTCAATTGGGAGAAATGTCACTTTATGGTTCGCTCAGGAATAGTCTTAGGGCATGTCATTTCTGAAAAGGGCATTGAAGTAGATAAGGCAAAAGTTGTGTTGATAAAAAGCCTCCCAGTCCCTAAAACGGTCAAAGATATTCGATCGTTCTTAGGGCATGCTGGATTTTATCGACGGTTTATTAAAGACTTCAACAAGATATCTAAACCTCTTTGTAATCTTTTGGTAAAAGAGAACAAATTCGTCTTCGATGGTCCTTGTTTAGAAGCCTTTGAGAAACTCAAGCTTCTTCTCTTCAACACCTATTGTCCAACCTCTCAACTGGAGTACTCCATTTGAGATCATGTGCAATGCATCTGATTATGCCATTGGAGTCGTGTTAGGTCAATGTGAGAATAAACTTCTTCACGTAATATACTATGCCAGTAAGACGTTGAATGATGCACAACTAAACTACTCTACCACTGAAAAAGAGTTGTTAGCTGTAGTGTATGCCCTAGAGAAGTTTAGATCATATCTTGTGGGTTCTAAGGTCATCATATTCTCTGATCATGCTGCATTAAAATATCTCCTTTCTAAAAAGGATGCAAAACCTAGGCTGATTAGATGGATACTACTGCTACAGGAATTTGACATAGAAATTCGGGACAAAAAGGGTTCTGAGAATTTAGTAGCAGACCACTTGTCTAGACTTGTAGTTGAGTCTGTAGAAGACAAGTTACCCATGAGAGAGAGCTTTCCTGATGAGAAACTTTTTAGTATCTCCCAATTACCTTGGTTTGCTGATATAGTGAACTATCTTGCTACTGGTCAAATACCTAAACACTGGACCAAGCAAGATCGTGATAAATTTTAATCCGAGGTAAAACGGTTCTTCTGGGACGATCCATACTTGTTCAAATATTGTCCCTACCAGATCATTAAGAGATGTGTTCCTGATGAGGAACAATCCAAAATCATCTCCTTTTGTCATGATCATGCATGTGGAGGGCATTTTAGTAGTAAGAAGACGACCGCAAAAATTCTACAATGTGGTTTTAACTGGCCGTCTATCTTAAAGGATACTGGATCCCCATGCATATTGTTTGGCATGTGAATGATGCCAAAAGTTGGGAAGCATTTCTCGTAGGAACATGATGCCCCTTAATCCTATTTTGGTAGTTGAGGTCTTCGATGTGTGGGGCATCGATTTCATGGGTCCCTTCCCAAATATATTTGGAAATCTGTACATCCTAGTTGCAGTTGACTATGTGTCAAAGTGGATAGAGGCGGTTGCTTCCAAAACGAATGATCACAAAGTTGTGATCACTTTCTTAAAGGAAAACATACTTTCACGTTTTGGTACACCACGGGCAATTATTAGTGACGGGGGCACACACTTTTGTAATAGGCAATTTGAGCTTTTAATGAAAAAATATGGTATTGCCCATAAAGTGTCGACCCTATATCATCCACAGACTAGTGGTCAAGTCGAGGTGTCGAATAGGGAGATCAAACGCATTCTGGAGAAAACGGTTAACACCAATAGGAAGGATTGATCTTTACGACTAACCGATGCTCTATAGGCTTACCGTACAGCGTTTAACACCCCTATTGGAATGTCTCCATATAGACTAGTGTATGGCAGAGCATGTCACTTACCCGTTGAGTTAGAGCATAGAGCATATTGGGCTATCAAGCAATTGAATTTTTAGCTTGACAAGGCGGGTAGAGAGAGAAAGTTGCAACTCAGTGAGTAGGAGGAGTTGAGAAATGGTGCATATGAAAGTGCTAGGTTGTCTAAGCATAAGATGAAAATGTTTCATGATAAAAATATTTTAAGAAAAACATTTTCACCGGGTCAGAAAGTTTTATTATATAACACACGTTTGCATTTATTTCCTAGGAAACTCCGTTCTAGATGGTCAGGACCTTTCATGGTCAAGTTTGTTTATCCTTATGGTGCGGTCGATTGAAGACAAAAATGGTAGTGTGTTCAAAGTGAATGGACAACGGTTAAAACCATTTTTAGAGATGTTGAACGATACAGAGGATGTTACTATCGAAGATCCTGTCTATCCAGACTGATCCGCTATGATCAGTTTCGTCTGGCTGAAGACGTTAAACTTAGCGCTTTCTAGGAGGCAACCCATGCATAGGACTTCTGAATCTGGTAACATCTTTCCTTACATCATGTTATTTTTGCATAGTCTTCCGAACATTGAGGACAATGTTCGGTTTAAGTTTGGGGATAGGGGATTGAATTTTTAGTCCTTATTTCAAAAATTCAAAAGGGTTCAAAATTTTTAATTTTTGGATTGAAAAGGCGAGTCTAGTTGTTTTTGCTTTTTAATAGTTATAGAGTCTAGTTGGTCGTATTATGCTTTTCTGAAAGTTTTTCCACGAATTTCGAGTCTTGGAGTTCTTGTGCACTAGCCATGTGAGTGTTAGATAGGTGAAGAGTTGACTTTTCTGAGAGAACTTAATCGATCATTAGTGGAGACTTAACCTATGTGAGATTCTGAGCCTTTCCTTTTGTTTTGAGTGATCTCTTCTGTGATAACTCCGAGTAGAATGAAGAGCTACTCAACCTCGCAATATTCATTAGAGCTCAGTTGATCTCTTGAGTTCAAATTTTACAACCACTAGGGATGTCATCAGGAAGTAAACCCTTCTCTTGTAGTCTGAGAAACTTGAAAGCAATGTCAACTAGAGGAAAATAGATCTCATCCATCATTTAGAACCCTGAGAATAAGACATGAAGCAACGTGGAGAAAATTATACCCAAGGAAATTGTTGAGAAAGTAAGTTGTGTATTTTGAGTTGTATTACCAGAAGTGAAAAAAAAGAAAAAGAAAATAGAAATAGAAAAAGAAAGAAAAAATGTTTGTTTAGTTTAAGTGTTTATCCTTTGAAGAAATTCTTGAAGATTTGAAGACGTCGAGTTCTCAGGAGTTCTAGTCACATCCTTTATATTTATTGACCTCTAGGAAGAATTGTTAGAAAGTAGATCAGGTGAGAAGAGTTGGTAAGCTTCCCCATTCCGTATTAGTGGTTGTTTCTTTCCTATGAGATCAGTCTTTCATCAAAAATTTTAGTCTGTCTTTTGTAATGTGTTGAGTTTTTCTTCATGCTCATACTCGCACATTGAGTGAAACATTTCTGAGTGACTTAACTTTTTGAGTGTATGACCGTGAGGCAGTAGTCGAGGCCAAATGTATTGAGAAGGTAATCGAGGTCTTGTCTGTTTGGAACCGAAATGATACTCATATTGGCTAGTCACGTGCACTTCGAGTCTTGATTACTAGTGAAGGGATTTTCAGCATTTGTATGGTTTGATTGACTTGGATTTCATTTCTATTAACTTTCGAAAATCTGCCGGATAAACCTTTTTAGTCCACATCATATTTAAACCCTTCTGCATTTTTGAAATTCTTGAATTTTGTGGGTATATTCACTGGAAACCTTAACGAGACAAAACTCGTCCTCTAGGGTAACTTAGAGGTTTAACGGCTTGTTGCACGTGCTAAGTGCAATCGTGATTCCCTACGAAAGTGGTGAACTGGGCTTGGTTTAATTTTTCTGTTTTGCTCGAGGATTAGCAAAATCTAAGTTTGAGGATGTTTGATGAGACATGAAAATGTCTCATTTGAATCTCATAACTCGGGTTAGTTAGTCCATTTCGGACAGTTACTCTGATAAATTGTGCGTTTCTCTTTCCAGGTGTCTTTTACGGAGTTCAGTGTAAAAACAGATAAAAACGGGAGAAAAACCGCCTAGGGGCATTTTGGTAATTTGGAGATTATTGTAGTCTGGTGATTAGACCAATTTTGATGCTCGGATGAAAGTAGAGTTCAAGACGGACCCGAAGGCGAAAGCGGAAGTCAAATCGGAGTCCGGACGAGCAAGATAGACTAGGTCAAAGATTCGGAGTTAAAAAAGGTTGACCAATCAGACAGATGACATGTGGCGTGCAGTCTGACGCTGAGGGATATTTTCGGTACAGAGGTGGGCACAGCAGGATAGGCTTCGGGATTGTTGCTTGGGACTGATTCGGTGTTCACGCGTAACCGACCCACGATGCTCCCCGCACGATCCGATGATCTCCCTTTGACACGCTAGCAACTATGTTATCCAACGGTTTTATGTGCGCCTCCCACTTTTTTTTAAGTTGCTGCCGTTACACTTTGTTTTTTCCCCTTGCAAGCAAACACACGTTTTTGACCGTGCTCATCTCCTTCCTTTGTGTTCTTATCTCTTCCTAAAAAATCAATAGGTTTGTTTCCTATTAGGTTTTAACAGCAGATTGAGAGGAAAATAAGGCAACAGGAAATCATTTTGGGAGTCTGAAGGAGTTGAAGGAGATGTCCTTCGACCAAGGTGACAATGCGAACAATTTGTCGGATAGGACAATTGATGTGGAAGATCATCAAGTCCGATTGATTTAGGGATCGTAGAGTTGTAGCTAGAGACCAACTACGATCGTCGAATTACGAAGTAATTCGCGGCTAACTTCGATCGGATCCTAAAATGGGTTACACATAAGAGTGACAAATTGATCTAGGATATGACTAGTGGGAGTGAGATATAATCATGGGAGTGTCCCATAAACATATCTCATAGGCCTAAAAAGGAATCAGGCAAAGATAGTACAAAAAGGCCAAAACCAGGGTTTTTGGGCCTAGACCGGTTCGGGTACTTCTAGGACTCGGATTGGGCTGAATTTTGGAGGGTTAGTTGGTGATATAATAAGGATTATATCTGCTAATTTTCGTGGTGTTTGGACACCTCCTCCTTAGGGAATTGAGAAAATATCAATAGTTGCTATTTTCGACTATATCCCTAAATCTTATTCTAAAGGGTGTTTTAGGAAACCTAAAAGGAGGTGGATTCTTATTAGGGTTCTATATAAACACTCTTAGGGCAGAGAATAAGGTGTGGAATTTCTCTCTAAGCTTTCTTACTCTACCACATCAAGTAGAGA
The DNA here is from genome assembly GCA_002897215.1 of Eschscholzia californica subsp. californica. Taxonomy (NCBI): domain Eukaryota; kingdom Viridiplantae; phylum Streptophyta; class Magnoliopsida; order Ranunculales; family Papaveraceae; genus Eschscholzia; species Eschscholzia californica. The sequence goes on from BEHA01000721.1 coordinate 769,415, forward strand.
GGAGAAAGTGAGCTAATTCCCATTAACTATCTATCTAGTCAAAGAAGAAGGTGTTCTTCTTTCCAACCACCATTGGTGTGCTAGCTATACAACAAGGTGGGAGATCAAATTGATTGCTCGTGTCCCAAGTAGAGGAGCTACACTTGAAGCTCTTGCTCTTCTTCAATCAATTCAACTAGTTCGAGGGAAAAGCGATTAAGGTAATCTACTATCTCCGTTAGTTTAATTACTAGTTTTGCATGTGATCCTGGGAATACTAGTGTAGACATTAGATGTCTTATTTCCGCTATAAACACTAGTATAAGGGTTTAAAATCCTTACAGTGGTATCAGAGCCTCTTGCAATGAACTAGTTTTTGCTAAGAATCGAACTAGTTCATATTAGATATGATTGATAGTTTGATAAATTGAGTTTATAAAAGTATTTTAAAAGTGTTTTAAAATTATTTAAACTCACAATTTGATATTATTGAATGGGATTCAATGAATTTCAAATTGAGAATCAAATTGATGATTAAAAGTGTTTTAAAAACTCAATTTGATTGAATTTCAAACTAATCCATGGTTGATTAAGTTGATAGTTATGTTTAAAAAGGTTTTAAACATAAAATTTGATTAATTTTGAATTGGATTCAAAGATTTTTCAAATTGATTTCAAAATTGTTATTTGAAATAGTTTCAAAAACCTAGATTTTGATCCAAAATTGGTTTGATTAAGAGTTGTTTTTAAGTTTTGGAAACTTTTGAAAAACAAAAATTTGGAATTTTAGAAGTGTTCTAAAAGGAGTTATTTTGAGTTTAGTAAACTCCCAAAACAAATTTGGACTAGTCCGAGACACCTAGTGCTGGTCCGGTCCAGCACCAGACACGTCTAGGACGCGTTCGGTGCATGGACTAGCGTCCTGGCTCCGGCCAGGACGAGACCAGGCCTTGATAGGCTTCGGCCAGGACA
>BEHA01000721.1:773902-784894 GCA_002897215.1 Eschscholzia californica subsp. californica
GTCCGTATGCTGAGTACATACAAAAGATTGAGTACGACATAAGATGTTGTATAACAGTAACGAACTGACTCAATAAAGGACCACACACAAAAGGATAAAATGCCATTTTGGGCATCTAAAGGTCTACAAGAGTAGATCAAGAAAGATAATAGGATTACAAAGACTCAGTACGCTGAGACGCTTGAGATCCGAAACTGAAAATCTAAGACTCAGGAAAAGTCTAAAAGAATTTCGACCCAAAAACTCATGACAGAGAGCGTTGCGAGACTCGGAGTCTAAAGACACCGATGAGCAAGTAAGCATGAGAGAGACATTCATGTCAATCATGTTGGACATGATTAGCATTTAAATATCCAAATTCGGATTTGAAAACCGAAAAACTACTTAGAAACATCCTAGAAGGCTAAAGGATAAAGTAGTACAAAAGTTGAACATGTCATCGTAGCAAACTTCCAGACATGGAAGGAAAGTAGGCTAAAAGTGTTTTAAGCCGGGAACTGTTACAAATACTACACAAAGAATTAAAGGCCTTAACTCTAGTAAAGATTACTAGATATTATCAAGGTTGAAGATAGCAATCTTCAAATTAATTGATAATAAGCAAAGTTTAAAACCGACTACCACAGTAGTCAATCTAAACTGTCACCTAAGACATAGTATGAGATTCATACACAGTCTAAGGCATGAGGTATAATTTTAAACCTCGACAAGTAAAACTGAGTGGGTAAAAGGAGTTTTACGGAAGAGGCTCAGATTTACAACTCTCGTTATCAGACACCAGTCGTCTAAATTTGGTTTAGTGTTTAAACGACAGTCCATTGATGATAAAACATTCCGAATATGTTTGTCAGATACGTGATCTGATGAATGAAACCCTATTAAGTGAACCTGGAATATTTATTATCAAAAACCCTGGTCCAGGTCATTGCATGGACAACAATGACTCACGAAGACTAGCACGGGAGTCGATGGGATAGCGCAGTTTCATGGGCTATAGAAATAGTATATTCTATTCGACTATGTGGGTGTGTAAAAGGTTTATACATTGGATAACCCTCAAATGAGAAGTACATCACTCGTGATGAACGTCAATACTTCTCATAAAGACAATTAGAGAGATTCCTCAAAACATGAGTGCTCCACTCATCTTATGTAAGGAATGCCCGACTTTGGTTCCGGCAAACGCCGCGCCGTAAAAGGAGGTTATAAAGACGGATACTGGGAAGGACAGGATAGACATGAAGTTAAGTGGGAGCGCAAGAATGGATTGTGTCATCCTAATCACATTAGGTACAAAGTGTCTCAAGGCAACTTGATGAGTAGCAACTGAAAATGCGTGGCCGCGCTCAAACGGATTAAAAGTTAATCGTTTGTCTTTTACAGTTGTACTCGGATATCAAGAAAGTCTGAATGACATGACGTATCAGATGGGATACTAAATTGACACGGGAATCGAGGCATTGCACTTGTTCTAAGTCCAAGTGGGAGTCTGAAGGAGTTGAAGGAGATGTCCTTCGACCAAGGTGACAATGCGAATAATTTGTCGGATAGGACAATTGATGTGGAATATCATCAAGTCCGATTGATTTAGGGATCGTAGAGTTGTAGCTAGAGACCAACTACGATCGCCGAGTTACGAAGTAATTCGCGGCTAACTTCGATCGGATCCTACAACGGGTTACACATAAGAGTGACAAATTGATCTAGGATATGACAAGTGGGAGTGAGATATAATCATGGGAGTATCCCATAAACATATCTCATAGGCCTAAAAAGGAATTAGGCAAAGATAGTACAAAAAGGCCAAAAACAGGGTTTTTGGGCCTAGACCGGTTCGGGTACTTCTAGGACTCGGATTGGGCTGAATTTTGGAGGGTTAGTTGGTGATATAATAAGGATTATATCTGCTAATTTTCGTGGTGTTTGGACACCTCCTCCTTATGGAATGGAGAAAATATCAATAGTTGCTATTTTCGACTATTTCCCTAAATCTTATTCTAAAGGGTGTTTTAGGAAACCTAAAAGGAGGTGGATTCTTATTAGGGTTCTATATAAACACTCTTAGGGCAGAGAATAAGGTGTGGAATTTCTCTCTAAGCTTTCTTACTCTACCACATCAAGTAGAGAGGAGAAAGTGAGCTAATTCCCATTAACTATCTATCAACTAGTTCGAGGGAAAAGCGATTAAGGTAATCTACTATCTCCGTTAGTTTAATTACTAGTTTTGCATGTGATCCTGGGAATACTAGTGTAGACATTAGATGTCTTATTTCCGCTATAAACACTAGTATAAGGGTTTAAAATCCCTACAGATATTATACGAATCAGAGAAGGAGATCAGTATGGAAAGAGAGAGCCGAGAACAGAAAGAAGAGGAGGAATAGAAACCGAGAAGGAAAGAAGAGATTTCGAAGGTTTTCTCATGAAGATTTTATTTGGGATTTGGGATTCTGTCTTGGGGAGTATAAACAAAAGGTGAAGGAACAGAGAGTGAAGATCTCTCCACGGCTTACAACAGGAGCAACACCATTCTTTTCTTTCGATCACGATTTAGAGAGAGAGAGAGAGAAGAAGAAACAATACGGTTTAGAGAAATTATCATCATCTCTCATTTTCTATTTTTCTTATTTTGTAATCTTCCTTTTAGTGAGGAGAAAGAGAAGTTATAGAGAGAGAAAGAGAGATTGTAGAGAGAGATAGACAGACAGAAAGATTCGGTTTAAAATAAAAAGTGATCTTAATTCTTTTTTTTTGTGTATCTCTTTTAGTGAGAGAGAGATTAATAGAGAGTTAAAGAGAGAAAGAGGTTAAGAGAAAAGAAACAGAAAGTTAGAGAGAGAAAGAGAGTTGGAGAAGGTGAGAAAATAATTTTCCCACAGGGAATCCATTTCCGGGAAGACGAGAAAATTGTTTTCCCTGAGGGTGCGTTTGGAAGAATTTTGGGAAAAACAGAAGGAAATCACTTCCCTAAGGCTTTGTTTGGCTGCAAAATTAGTAGGAAATCCAATTTTTTTTACTTTTCTCCCACATTTTATATAGTTAACCTTTCATCTTTCATCATAAGAAACTAATTTTTTCATCTAGGGTTTAGATGAAGTCCATAACGAGAATTTTATCAATTCAATTTATATGCAAGTCAATTAATTTTTAGATTAAATCATCATATCTTTTAAAGTCCTTATTGCTTTTAATGACAACATCTTCCGAATTCTAAAGCGTTCATGTGATAGGACCCGAGTAAAACAAAGAACTTAGTTGACTAAGGAAAATACATCGTCTTCAGGATTGTCACGTGGACGGATTCGAAAACCCTAGGTTCCCCTTTTCTGAATATCAACTTAAGTGTTATTTAAATTTTAATTTTAAGTTTTTTTATAATTTGAAAAATATTACCAATCAAACCACTTTTTGAAGACATAATAGTTTTAAGGTTAGAATTTGAGTTTGACTTAGTCTCTGAGGAACGAACTGGTCTTACCGGAATTTACAACTTGACACCCGTGCACTTGTGGGTGTAGACCTATTTAAGAAACTTTTTAGGCCCACCAGCGGCCATGTGATGGCCGACCTTAGCAAGGGGCCGACCATCTTATGGTCGGTTATATCTATAGTGGGCCGGCCAAGGAAGCCCATAAAGGGGCTTGATGTGACACGAAAATGTCACATTTGGAGAGCCTAACTTAGACTAATTAGTCCTTATCGAGCGTTATCAATAATATTTTATGTGTTTTTCTTGTTAGGTATCATTTTTGGAGATAAACATGTAAACCGGAATAAAGGGAACGAATTGTCACTATCATTTTATGTGCCGAAAACAAGAGAAAAAGATTTCAAGCTAATCATATGACAAGTGGAGTCAATGACGAGTCCGACGGTGAAAACAGAATTCAATTTGGAGTTCGGACGGGGAAGATATGAAAGAAAGAAGCCAAGGTCTTTTCTTGAAGGCACTCTCCTTTGTTTTTAATTGGGAACCAAAGTCAAGCCCAAAGAAAAACCAAAAGCCCACAAAGAAAAGGATTAGAGATTTTAGAGGCACCTCTTTAGGGTCCAAGGTGAAATGGTCTAAAGACTTAGTCAAACTTTGACTAAGTCTAGGGTTTGACTCAAGTTAGAGAAAGGGGTCAAAAGAATCTTCTATCTAGGAATACACTATTCATCATCTTCAAGCTTGGGAAAGAAAGAAGAGAGAGATTAAGGAGGCTAGGGTTTGTGAGTGTTCTTGAGTTAGAGAGTTTGAGCTAGAGAGAGAGCAAGAGGAAGAAGGAGTAGCCGGCCTTAGCTTGGCCGGCCAAGCTAGGCTGGCCTAGCAAGGCCGGCACTACAAGAGCTCGAGAGCAGCTAGGGAGCAGCTCGGGAGCAGCATGTCGCGGCCAGCAGCTCGGGAAAGCTTCAAAGAGCACGGGACAGCAGGCCGGAGCAGCAGCTACAGCCCGAGAAGCTCCATGAAAGGCACGGGAAAGAAGCTTCACTCACGGCCATTGGCAGCAGCCCGGGAGCAAGCAGCAGCTCGGGTTTGCTCGGGACGCGCTAGGGACGGCTGGGACAGCACCTATGTGGCCGGATCTACTTGATTTGTTGGTCGGATTCTTCTTGTTTTGGTCCGACCTTTCTTCACTTTTCCGGCCACTTTCTTGGCCGGAAAAGTTAGGGCTTTTACTCCCCATGTCATGGTCTTGCTTCCCATATGGTTTGATTTGATTTTGGTTGAAGTTTTCTAGAGATAAAAAGCTAGGGTTTAGCTTTAATGGAGGTTGTGTTCTAAATGGAGAAGATGATGGTGGTCGTTATAGGGAACCCAGAATTTGCTAAGAGGAGATCGACTGAACCTTAAAGACTCATATTTTCCGACGATCTTAGCCTCGAACCACATCGAAAAAGGGGGATTCTCTCACCATTTCCTTTTCATTTCTTATTCAATCGCCATGTTATCTAACTTTAGTGTGTCGATTATATGAGATGAAATGTGATGAATTCGTGATTATGTTTAATATGATTTGATGTTTTGATTATGAATTGATGTTCATTTAATTCGATTATCGTTTTGATCGTATTTTCATGTGTCTTGTCAAGCACTTCGAATAGTTAATAGACGAAACGAAGTATTCGATATCGATCGTAGTCTAAGTCATATTTTCATGTGTCTTGTCATGCACTTCACATAGTTAGGCGACTAGACAACACTTTCGTTGACTCGAGATTAATCGATTATGATGTTTGTTTGACTAAGTATGATCTCCGGATATACGTAGTGCTTATAGACATCACTTTAGGAGTCGAATATCGATTGTACCTCGACACATCAAATCGGACTAGACATAGTCGTAGGTTTATCATTATGGATTCCCGGACTTCGACACCTCTCTCACTTATTTATCTCCCGACTCTGGTTGCCTCCCGACTCTTGTTTCTCCGACACTTCTCTCGAATCTCTCTCGCCCGTTCACTTTGATAGTTAATTTAGTTTTACTCGCTTTCTTCTTTTGTTACTCTTTCGATCAAAACCCCCATTTACCTTTGTTCATTTTCTTTTTAGCCTAAGTTAGTATTTGACATCTAAACCGAGGGATAAGACCCTTCGTTATCCAAACTACCAACTTATCCTTGGATCGACTCCGGTTTTACCGGTTACTACTTGATACCTCCGCTTGGGTGTTAAACATATAGTTCGTGGGAAAACGATTAAAGGTAATCATCTTTCTATTCTAGTTCATTGATATGTTCATGTATAGATCCTGGTAATCTAGTGTTAAACATATATATGTTTGAGATTCCGCTTGGAACACTAGTAATTAGTGGTATTAGATACACACGAAACCCTACAGTGGCATCACGAGCCGTTGGCATGAATTATCTTTGACTAGACGAATTAGATTCAAACTTGAATGACTAGATAATGGTGTTAATGGTGTTTGAATGGAGATTTAAACATGTTTTGATTAGATCAATTAGGATTTTTGGATATGATTCGATGACCTAAAATACTAAAAACTTAGTTTTTTGGAAAGGGTTTTCATAAATTAGCTTTAGGTTTTAAAGTTTTTGACAAAATCATCAAAAACTAGGATTTTTGCATGACGAAATCATCAAAACAGGACGAAACAGCAGCTGGAACAGTAAGAAAACATGAAACCCAGCTGGCCGGACCGACCAGGACGCGTCTTGGTCGGACCAGCTCGCGTCCCGGATGCGTCCTGGTTGGACCAGCGCGTCTCGGACTTGGAGTCCGAGACCGTGTGGGACACGAACTGGAAATCCCAGTCCGTGAAGGACCGGGATTCCTGGTCCGGACTGGACTAGGAGTCAGAGACTCATAGGTCTCGGACATCCCACCGCGAATAGGACGCGTCAGTGATATCCCAGTCCGAGACGGACTAGGAGTCTAAGACAGACGAGTCTAAGACAGACGGGTCTCAGACATCTCTCACGCGTCCAAGACGCGTTTTTGGGAATCCTATTTGGTCTCGGTTTAAGACCGAGACCCTGGACACAAGTCCAGACCCATCTAGGATGCATCTAGAGCAACCGGATGCATCTAGGATGCGACTGGAAGCTTCCAGACGCACCTAGGATGCGACTGGAGCATCCAGATGCATCTAGGACGCGTCTGGAGCTATCAGAAACGTCCAGGACGCATCTGGACGCGTCCAGAAGACATCCCATGCAGGATGCCCGTGCCGTCCGTGCACAAAAGCGTCTAGGTCGCGACTGTGGTGCACCAAGGCATCTCGGACCTTGCATCCGAGATGGCTCGTGTACTGTCCCGACCTGAGACGCGCCTAGGACGCGTCTCACTGTTCCAACACCTCTCGGACTTAGCATCCGAGAGGGAACACAATAGACCCGATGTTTTGGACGCATCTAGGACGCGTCCAAGACCCATCTAAGACGCGTCCAGGACCCATCCTAGGCATCCCATCCGAGATGCCTATGGTCTTTCCTAGGTCAGAATCATCTGGGATGCATCTGACCCGGTAAGGACGCGTCTGTCCGAGGGACACAGCACAACAGGAACGTGCTGTCTCCTGGTCCGGCCTATGACTAGGCTGATCCGAGACAAAGTCTAGGGTTGACCCGGGACTAGTCAAAGGACTTTGACCAGGGTTGGCTTAGGTCTTTTCGAGTTTGACTCGAGGGCTTTTGGGCCTTGACCTAAGTGGGAGTTTTTCAAACCTTTTTCTCCCGGTTCCAAGCATATTTTTCCGACATTGACCCGGGGCCATCGGGGGCCCAAACAAAGTTTATCCTCGAATCGATTTTGGAAATCATTAAGGAAGAAACATAATGTGCTTTTAGTCCGAATTTTACGAAAATAAACTTTAGAGCCCATTAGACATAGAGATGTCCCTATTTCCCACGATTAGTTGTACGAAACGTAGCAAACCTAGAAACGAATCTAGGATACATACTTTGTTTTAATTATGAATGTCATATTATTGTATGTATGAATGTGTGATTGCGTAGAATTGTATACCTTTAGATAAGTAACCGTTTCTTGTTTCTAAGCACAAGTGAATGTGCTCGAATAATACTTAGAGTATAGGGTCTTAGAATCTATTGACGAACCGAACGATGAGATCATGGTTCAAGTGGGAGTAGTTAATGGAGGTTCAAGGATATGAATCCAAACGAACCATAGGCGAACAAGAAATAACCTAAAAGATGAGATTTTTAGAGGTTATACTAAGATTCAGTAAATCATTACGCAAACCCACATAAACTATTACGTAATAAATCATGAATAGTTATGCTAGAGTTCACAGTAACGCAACTTGATAAATTACGTAATAAGTCTCAAAAAGAATTTTGAGTAGAGCCTACCCAGATTAAGACACCTATTGAGCCCTTGTTCATCGATGGTGGGTCTGCAAAAGCAGGGTGCCATCTTTTACCTCGGGACAATACGGGTAGATCTATGAAGATGTCTACGTGTCTAAATGGTTATTCTCAACGAGTCAGCAAAAGAGTTTTAGATTTCGGGGCTAAAGGACAATTTGACACTAAAGTGTGAAATTCGTCAACCAAGAATCGTAAGAGTATGATCAATAAAATGTTACTCACCCAGGACAACGAGTTAAGGGCAGTGCCAAAGTACGCTTAATCTCGAAGGAAAGGGTCTTGGAATTATATTCTTCTTAGGGGACAATAAATATAGAATAATGTAGGCAAATTAAGAATTATGGCAGGATAACAAGTTTAAATCACTTTCGCGTTTCTTACATGTAGTTTAATTATGACAAGCAACACCATCTTCAACCTCTATACCATGCTTATGAAGTTGGATGACACCAACTTCGTTCAATGGGAAAAAAATCTGAGAAAGGTTCTTGGAGCAAGAACGGAAGTATTGGACACTCCAATCCCCGTACTATCAGAAACCTCTTCCGATGAAGAGCGTAAGCAAGTAGACACTATTTGAAGGAAGTCAGCGCCAGTAACCGGTTTAATGTTAATGTCCATGGAAAGGAAATATCAAAATATGTTCATGGACATGGAAGCATACACTATCATTCGACAACTCAGAGATGTGTTTAGAACACAATGTCGAACGGAGAGATTTAGAATCACAATGGTAACACTGGAAAAACGACTTGAGAAAGGGAAATAAGTTCGTCACCATGTTTTGGAAATATTGATCACTTCAAAGACATGGAATGGATGGGATCTCCTATGGCAGTCGAACTAGCGATTGACATCATTCTGCGTTCACTAGACGATAGTTATCAGGATGTAATAATTAACTTTGAAGAAAAGTTTGGTAAAGTTTCCTTTGAAAGTCTGCTCGCAATTTTGGATGTGGCTGAAAGCAAAATCATCGCACCTGAAACTACAAAACAAATTCCTAGTGTTTAAGAAGGTACAAATACGGGAACGGAAGACGTTAGGAGAAGGAGACAATCTGACAGAAGTTTAGGCAAGAAAGTGCCAAGACCCAGAACAATCCTTCCTAACAAAAATTGTCTTATGTGTGGTAGCACATCTCAGATCCGGATAAGAGATTGCCTGCGATACTTGGAAGAATTAAACAACGGAGCTGGAAGTTCCGGATGAGGTAAAAATTATTAAAAGTTGATTCAATTAAATACTATTTCCTTTTAAGGTATAGGATACCTAAAAAGCTCTTTTCATTATGAATGACAGGAGCAAGTGGGAGCTGAGTATTTATTGAAGAGGAGATGAACTTGTCAAAAGCTAAGGAAGCAAAAGTTGCTAGAAAAGCTCAAGAAGGATCATAGACTCCATAGGCATTATTTTAATTAGTTTTAGTTTTCCTTTTCTTTTTCGAACATTGACTCTCTAGTGGGATTATGGAAGTAAATAAAGTATTTAGTATTTTATGATGTTCTTAAAAGAGCTTATTTAACTTTTAAATAATTACACCAAACGATTCAACTTTGTTACTCTAATCTAGTCAAATAAACTTGATAGAACATGGATGAAGCTAAAGTTGTTTGATCACGTATCTCTCAACGATAGTTAATCATGGTCTATACAAACAAATTTGACAAGATCACTTATAACAAAACAGAGGTCAATTAATCATAGAAACTCATGTTAGACATGAAACTATGATTAGTGGGACTAGAAATGACTAAAAACTAGATTATAGGAAAAGTTTTGGAAACTGAACCTAAATCAAGTAAAGGATCAATTTGACTAAAGAATATGATGAGATTATATGTCTAAAAGTCATAGATCTTCCAAAACATAAAGGTCAAATACGAATCTGTCAAGCCACTACAACCTAGAATAGCTATAGTGAATAAATGATTCCATACAAGTATGGATTTTAGAAAAAGTTCTAAAACCAGTCTTTTATTCAAAGTCTATAACATTTTAGACATAGGTTCTCCAAAAGAAGAATAACGGGGTTTTCTCACAAATCATCGGAACACAATTAGATTGTTGCTCTCGATGGTGTCTTACTTGAAAGAAGGGGTCTTTTGAAGAAGACAAGTGGGAGGAAAATATTCGAATGATTCGAATAGAGCAACAAATGGGGAGCAAAAGTCACTCGCTTAGTGGGAATATCGCCTTATTGGGAATAAGGGATCACTCGCCAAGAAACTTCTTAAGGAGTTAAGGAGTTTTCTCGAAATTTGCTCAAAAACCCCGGATGAGTCTTAGGAAGATTCAAAACATACTATAGCAGAACCACTCCGAAATTGGATTGGGAGTCCAAAGAAATAAGAGTAAGAATGGTTAAGTCTTGTTCGACAAGAAGGTAAGTGGGAGTGAAACAAGTTCGTTTCAAGTCCTGTATGTAGGAAACATACTGGGGTTGAGAAGACAATAAGATTTGTCAAAACAGTTAGAAAAATGACTTAATAGGACAATAGACGAGGGTAAATTAATTTGGGCGCCGAAATCTATAATGATAGATCAAAGAGATGATAAGACTCGTTCGAAAGGAGTTTTGAAGAGATCTGAACAGAAAAACTTTTAGAGAGACATTCTATCCATCTCGCATGATAAACTGCCAAGCAAAATTCAAAATTTAGAAATTTTGATGAGCGAAGGCAAACATGAGAGAAATACTTATGTATAAAACATAAGAACAATCATGAAGATGATTGATGTTTACCCGCACATCTGAGAAATACTTGGAGTATAAAAGATGTCGCCACCCATAGATACCAGAGAACAGCCTAGGATGATGAGAGCATCCAGGATTAAGCCTCTGAAATCATAGATTGAAGAAAGTCATAAAAAATAATCTTCCGAAAATAAAGATAAGAATCTCTTAGGGAGGACAAACAGATGAAAAGGAGTATTCATGCTGGGAGTCGTTGCTAACTCTACTAGATAAGAAAATAAAACTTAGGAAGTACTGACTAATATTATCATAATAGCTTACGAAGGCGTTCTTAAGCACGATAATAATAAGCGAAGTGAAAATGTAACTAAATTGTCACCTTAGAACGAACATAGAGGATGTACGGATCTAAAGAATTAGGATCAAGGTAGAGAATCCTAAGAGACTCGTAAAAT
>BEHA01000721.1:785112-800077 GCA_002897215.1 Eschscholzia californica subsp. californica
ATTGATTGGACAACAATGACTTAAGAAGACTAGCATGGGCGATTGACAAGATAGTGTTGTTTCTTGGGCTATGGGAATAAGAGTATTCAAATTCAACTTCATGGGTGTATAAATGATACCTTGGAAACCCGCCAAAATGAGAGTACTTTAAAAGGTTGAAGTCATGGATTGTCATAACTCTCATTTAAGCAAATCGGAGAAATTCCTCAAAACATGAGTACTCACTCAGTTTATGTAAGGAATGTCGAACTTTGGTACCGTTAAACGTCAGCTGTAAAAATAGGTTATAAAGGCGGATTACTGGGGGAGACAAGATAGAAATGGAATTGAGTGGGAGTACAAGAATGGAATATGTCTTCCTGAGTAAAATGAGGATAAAGTATCTCAAGGCCACTTGATGAGAAACAACTGAAAATGCATAGCCATGCTCAAATGGATTAAAAGTTAATCATTTGATTTGAAAGTTTGTTCTCAGGATCAAGAAAGTCTGATAAATATGACATATCAGATGAGGTATGAAAAGACATGGGAATCGAGCATTGCACTTGTTCTAAGTACAAGTGGGAGACTGAAGGATATATTCCCTCGGTCAGAAGGAATGGTATCCTTCCGAAGGAATGTCCTTCGATCAAGGTGTCAATATGCGTACGATTTTGCGAATAGAATCATGATGACCTTACTCGGAAGATCATTAGTCCGGTCGAATTAGGGGTCGCAATGCTTAGCTAGAAGCCACTTATCATTAGTCCGGTCGAATTAGGGGTCGCAATGCTGTAGTTTCGTCCCTATGCTCGATGAATATGGAGGAGATTCCTTGGAAAATTAGACCTATCATTGTCGATTCAAGGCAATGTGGGTAATAATCGAAATATTGAATTCTTTAATACTGATTTGAAGCATATTTTGAAACTATATGATACTCCTGGGTACATTGTAAGTTAATTGGCGACTGATGTAACTTTAATAAATTATTGCTCTATAACATTTTTTTTTGATGATTTTTACTTTACTAATAAATTAAGGTGATTGTTTCGTTTCATTAAAAAAAAAAAAAGTAATAAAAGCAATTGTTTTTTAACCGATCAAATCAAATGCCTAACGCAATCTATATGTATAAATAAAAAATAATTGTTTGTCTCAAAATAGTTTTGACTTCGAAATAGACGGTTTGATTGTCTTAAGGATCATAGAGGGGAAACAGACGGCTAAATACCTGTCCTTGAAAAGTTGGTCAAATTTTAGCTCACATGTTTAGACAGATGAATATTTTATTTTCAATTGTTTTGCATTATAGATATCTCATCAACTTTTAAGCTCGTTCCAATCTATTTTTACAATAACTAGGGTATATCCCGTGCCCTATACACTTGTATCAATCAAATGTTACGAAATTTATTGTTATATTTTATTGAGAGAGATTTTTATTAGTTATTATTTTTTGTGTTATTTTTTTTTCTTTTCTCTTAAATTAATTATTCTTTTTTGGAGAGAGAGAGAGAGAGAGATTTTGATTTCTTTTTTTAACCCTTGAAATTTATTTTGTTTCTTTTCTTGTTAAATTAGAATTTTTATTTCTAAGAAGGAAACGATTGTTATTTTTTAAATAGGTAACTTTATTTCTACGAAGGACTATATTTTAAATTTTGAGAAGGGCTTCTAGACAATATCCTTTATTAAAAAAGAATGTTTGTCCCAGTCATCGTTTTCCCTTCTGTTTTATATAATAGATTTACATTCTCTTAAACATATGAATATGGTATTTATTGCAATGTTGGAAAAATTATGTTAAATGTTGAACATTAAAGATAAAATATATGTAATTATATGTCAGCAATAAAGGCAATTAATAGAAAAATCTGCAAATACCTTTGACCTTATTAAGATAAATTTGTTATTATTAGTATTATATCAAATCTCTATTGGGTACATACATGTCTACTTTTTTTTTTTTTTTGATGAGATACATACATGTCTACTTATAAGAATATGTAGTAATCAAGTGTTACATTGTTCTAGATATAATCTAATAATTAAAGGACAACTAATAACAACTGTTTAAATTTTATAAAATAGTGTAGCTAGTACAGGTATTAAAATCAATGCATTCAAGCATCACGATCCAAATTATCTAATTTATGAATAAGAGTTAACATTTGACTCCCTACTTTGTGACCAGCTTCTTTTATGGCCTTATATTTTCTGTAAATTCAAATATGGGTCATTTTTTCGATGTAAATGTCCTAACTATCCTTCCTATAAATATTTTTTCAAAATAAAATAAAAAAAAACTTGAAATCCACCTCACTTCCCTCCCCACCACACATATCTCTCCACGTCACCTCTCCAGCTCACCTCTTTCTTTTCCGACAAAGGTCGCCGATCCGGCCAACGACCTTCGTTGGAGAAGAGAAAGGTGAGTTGGAGAGAGAGAGAGAGAGAGGTGAGATGGAGAGAGAGAGAGAGAGGTGACGTGGAGAGATATGTTTGGGGGAGAGGGAAGTGAGGTGGAATTCAAGTTTTCTTTTTGATTTTATTTTGAAAAAAATATTTATAAGAACGGTAGTTAGGACATTTACAACAAAAAAGGGGGTCATATTTGAATTTATAGAAAATAAGAGGTCATAAAGAAGCGGGTCACAAAGTAGGGGGTCAAATAGGAATTAACTCAAAATATAATGCAATAAGAAAAACACATTCATAAAATGTTCGCAAATAAAACAGCTCTCCATAATCGATATTTTAGAGAGAGAATCTGAGATCTTCATGTTTTCCGGAGGAGCGATCTCTTCTCCTAAATTTCTTTCTTTTTTATATGTATTCTCTTTTATATCTATAATGAACATTTTGGAGTACACAGAGAGAAAGATGACGGCTTGTTAGAAGGTCTACTCCACTCGGCTAAACCGAGTGGATTAGTCCATAGTTAGGAAAAGGATTCCTAGTGTAATTAGGAATCCTAGTGCTATTAGGATTGTTGTATTAGATAGAGTTTAGAGAGTTTTATATTTCTAAAACTTCTCCGATGTAAACCTATATAAAGAGATCCATACATAATGTAAAACATAAGTTGTAAGTGTGAATAAACAAGGTATTTACCTATCTCTCTCTCTCACGATCAACTCTTCACCATCATCTCCTTCTCTCGGCTTACCCGTATATCTCCATCACTAGACTCGGTTATAACCAAGAAGTGATATGATCAAACTCTCGGTCATACCCGAGAGTCTCAAGCTGCCAACCTCGGTTATAACCGAGAGTCACTCGTCATCATCTTCCTCGGGTTCAACCGAGAGTTATCCAAGTTACCATCCCTCTCGGTTTTCACTCGATCATCTCTTCCGTAACTCGACTTAATTTGAGTTATACTCACAAAGGTATTTATCGTTTCACATGGTATAAGAGCCTATATATATTTTTTTTTTCTCTTGAATCATGACTACTCCGGAAACTTCGGAAACTTCTCAAGTTCACACTAATGTCAATAGTGGGCCGTTTGATGTTCACCATTCGGATTCTCCTACTACTATCCTCATCACACCACTTCTCACCGGTGATAATTACTCCTTATGGTCTCGAGGAATGTCAAAGGCCTTAAGAGCCAAAGGCAAACTTGGATTCGTAGATGGGAGCATCGATAAACCCACCGATCCTAATGAATTAGAACAATGGGGACGATGCAACGATCTCGTTTCTAGTTGGCTTATTAATTCGGTAGACCCACCTCTTCGATCATCTACCTTATATGATGAGATGGCCTCCGATATATGGAAGAATCTCTTTGATCGATTCCATCAAACCAATGCTCCTAAATTTTTTCAATTAAAGAGAGCTATTTCTTGTCTCAAACAAGAGAATTTAGACGTTTCAACATATTTTACACATCTCAAGGCTCTTCAAGATGAACGCAATTCCTTGCTAATCACCGAGCCTTGTATTTGTGGACATGGTCCCTCTTTGATTGAAAGAACCAACCAAGATAGAGCCATGGAATTTCTTCAAGGTCTTAATGACCGGTTCTCCTCAATTCGGAGTCAAATCTTGTTAATTGAACCCTTCCCTTCGATTCTTCGAATCCATTCGCTTATCAAGCAAGAAGAGGTTCAACAAAATCTCGTTACTCCCATGAATGTTGACTCCAATTCGGCTGCTCTTGCCGTTGGTTCCAACGATTACTCACAAAATTGTTTCAATGGTTCCGATAGACAACGTACTAAACGTCCTCGACCCTTTTGCGAAAATTGCAAAATTCATGGACACGATGTTTCCTCATGCTACAAATTACATGGGTATCCACCCAATTATGGTCAACGTAGTAGGAACCGAACACGACAAGATACCGTGGCTGCCTCGGTTTTAGACAACAATGGTTCGGCCATGAACTCCAACGGTTTGGGGGTGCCTACAACAACATCTTTTACTAATGAGCAATATCAAGGTATTTTGGCATTATTGGACCGAAATAGACAACCCACCGACCACTCTAACGGCACCAACAAGGATCCTCTTGTCAACTTAACGGGTACGTATTCTTCCTCTTTTCATCCTCCTTGGGTCATTGATTCGGGAGCCGCTAAGCATATTTGTTCAAATCTTTCCCGATTTTCTTCTTATTCCCTTGCACCACCGGACTTCTATGTTCGATTACCGGATGGTTCCCGAATCAAGGTTGATCACATTGGTACAATTTATTTTACAAATAAATTTTATCTACAAGATGTGCTTCATATTCCATCTTTTCAATTTAATCTCATATCTATTTCTCAAATATCTAAATCACTTCGTTGTACCGTCCTCTTTGACCGCAATTTGTGTGTTTTTCAGGACCGAACAACGAGGACGGAGATTGGGCATGGTAGTCTTCATGATGACCTTTACTTCCTTCGCACGGAGCGTCCCATCCTTTCGGTTTCAAGTTTAGATAGTTCTAGTAATGAGTCTTTTCTTTTATGGCATTCCCGTTTGGGACATCCATCTTTTAGTCGTTTTCAATTTTTCAATTCTAAACTTCCATGTTTAAATTTTAAGTTTTTATCTAATAAAATACCGTGCGATATTTGTCCACTTTCTAAACAAACTAGGTTACCTTTCCCACTTAGTACTTCTTCTTCCTCTC
Organism: Eschscholzia californica subsp. californica; assembly: GCA_002897215.1. Taxonomy (NCBI): domain Eukaryota; kingdom Viridiplantae; phylum Streptophyta; class Magnoliopsida; order Ranunculales; family Papaveraceae; genus Eschscholzia; species Eschscholzia californica. Next base: position 790,226 of record BEHA01000721.1, read on the forward strand.
ATATATTTGAGTTAGTCCATGCGGATGTATGGGAACCCTTTCCGGTCCCATCCACCTCCGGGTGTAGATATTTTTTAACCCTTGTCGACGATTTTTCACGTTGTACTTGGATTTTTCTTATGAGTTCCAAATCTAATGCTAGCAAATTCATCACTAGTTTTTTGATTATGTCTCCACGCAATTCAATTGCAAAATCAAAACTTTAAGATCGGACAATGGATCCGAATTCATGAACACATATTTACAAAATTGGTTCATTGATAAAGGAATCATACACCAACGTAGTTGTACTTACACACCTCAACAAAACGGGGTGGTTGAACGCAAACACCGCCACATTCTTGAAGTGGCCCGTTCCTTACGCCTTCAAGCGAATCTTCCTCTCCTTTTTTGGGGGGAATGTGTGTTAACGGCCGTTTATTTGATAAACAAATTACCAACACCTAACCTAAAAGGTAAGTCTCCTCCAAATCTTTCCCACCTTCGTGTGTTTGGTTGCCTTTGTTTTGCCCGAATTCCTTTGGTCAAAACAAAGATGGACGCTCGCTCTTCCGCCGGAATATTTCTTGGTTATCCTAGTGGACAGAAAGGATATCGTATTTACGACATCTCGACAAAACGAATTTTTATTTCACGAGATGTAACGTTTGTCGAGACTCGGTTTCCGATGTCCTCTTCTCCTCCGGCAACACCGTCCTCTCCTTGTCCGACGCCACATCTGTCCATTGATGACAATGGAACTTTTGACTTTCCGGCGAACGTCCCTAAGCACACTGTCCAGACGACGAACAGCAGCTCGGATGAAGCTGCTGTTCCTGTCGGTTCTGGACAGGTTAACGAAACAGGGGTGCCTACAGACACCCCTGCTAGTCCTTCTTCGGGTTTTCTACAGACCACCTCCCCTTCGGGGGTGCCTGCAGATTCCACTGATGAGCTCCCTGGTCCAGGAGCGCCCTCATCATCAGTCCCTTCCTTACCCATCGACGCCTCCTCGTCGTCTCCATCACCGACCGTCGCTCCCACTTTAGATTCCGACGACGAGAACTCCGGCCGACCCAAGAGGGCTCGCCGGCCACCAGCCCACCTTGCGGACTATATATGTTCCAACACGAGTACAATCAAGTATCCACTTGAAAATTATTTCTCTATTAACTCGTTTTCCACTTCCCATCAACAATTCCTCTCTTCGGTTTTAACAACAACCGAACCAACCTCTTTCACTCAAGCAATGAAGTCCTCTCATTGGAAAGACGCCATGGCCAAAGAAATTTCGGCCTTAGAAGAAAATAAAACTTGGACAATTACAAGTTTACCACCTGGCAAGAAACTCATCGGTTGTAAATGGGTATATAAAATCAAATTCAAATCTGATGGCTCCATTGAACGCTATAAAGCACGCTTGGTAGCCAAAGGCTACACCCAAATCGAAGGATTAGATTACAATGACACCTTTGCTCCAGTCGCTAAACTAGTTACTGTTCGTGTCCTTCTCTCCATCGCCGCCATCAAAGGCTGGACTCTCCATCAATTGGATGTCAATAACGCTTTCCTTCAAGGTGATTTGAATGAAGAGGTTTACATGAAACTTCCCCCCGGATTTTCCTCTCAGGGGGAGTCTAAAGTATGCCGCCTCCACAAATCCCTTTATGGACTAAAACAAGCCTCCCGTCAATGGTTTTCTAAATTTTCTTCCGTTCTTATCGAACGTGGTTTTTCTCAATCTAAGAGTGACTATTCCCTTTTTACTTTTCGTTCTCACTCCACTCAAATTTATGTTCTCGTCTACGTAGACGATATAATCATCACGGGAAATAATGATCATGCTATTTCCCAGTTGAAAATTTTTCTTAATAAGGCATTCTCCTTAAAGGATTTGGGCCGCCTACAATACTTTCTTGGAATTGAAGTATCTCGCTCTTCTCAAGGCATATTTCTATGTCAACGAAAATATGCACTTGATATTCTAAAAGATTCTGGACTAACCGCTGCACGTCCTTCGGAGTTCCCTATGGAACAAAAACTCCGTCTCTCTCCAACCGACGGGATACCATTGGCCGATCCGTCAATTTACCGTCGTCTCATTGGCCGACTACTTTATTTAACGGTCACACGACGGGACATAACTTTTGCAGTAAACAACCTCAGTCAATTCATGCAAACACCTAGTCAAGTACACCTAGACGCTGCTCATCGCGTACTACGATACTTGAAAGGTACACTTGATAAAGGAGTCTTCTTATCCGCAAACAGCTCTCTCCACATTACAGGATACTGTGATTCAGATTGGGCTGGTTGTCCTTCAACCCGTAGATCAACTTCAGGATACTTTACAATGATTGGGTCCAGTCCTCTTTCCTGGAAATCAAAGAAACAACCTACAGTTGCCAAATCTTCGGCAGAAGCAGAATATCGAGCTTTAGCCATTCTTACATGTGAATTACAATGGCTCAAGTATTTATTACTTGACTTTGGAATTGATCACTCTGATCCGATGACAGTTTACTGTGACAATTGGGCCGCACTCCACATTGCTGACAACCCCGTCTTCCACGAACGTACCAAACACATTGAGATAGATTGCCACATCGTTCGTGAAAAGATCAAAGACAACGTCATTGCCACGCGCTTCACCAGTTCAGATAATCAGTTAGCGGATATCTTTACAAAACCACTTGGGGCAGAACCGTTCAAGAACATTATTGGCAAGTTAGGCGTTACTTCCATTCCCGCTCTAACTTGAGGGGGAGTGTTAGAAGGTCTACTCCACTCGGCTAAACCGAGTGGATTAGTCCATAGTTAGGAAAAGGATTCCTAGTGTAATTAGGAATCCTAGTGCTATTAGGATTGTTGTATTAGATAGAGTTTAGAGAGTTTTATATTTCTAAAACTTCTCCGATGTAAACCTATATAAAGAGATCCATACATAATGTAAAACATAAGTTGTAAGTGTGAATAAACAAGGTATTTACCTATCTCTCTCTCTCACGATCAACTCTTCACCATCATCTCCTTCTCTCGGCTTACCCGTATATCTCCATCACTACACTCGGTTATAACCAAGAAGTGATATCATCAAACTCTCGGTCATACCCGAGAGTCTCAAGCTGCCAACCTCGGTTATAACCGAGAGTCACTCGTCATCATCTTCCTCGGGTTCAACCGAGAGTTATCCAAGTTACCATCCCTCTCGGTTTTCACTCGATCATCTCTTCCGTAACTCGACTTAATTCGAGTTATACTCACAAAGGTATTTATCGTTTCACACGGCTCCATCAACGTTAATGGGAGATCTGGAAGGTTTTTCGAGTGTTCTTGAGGGGTTCGCCAAGGTGGTCCTCTATCACCTCTCTAATTTTGCATTGGAGGATATGTTTTATCTCGGGGGCTCTCTCTCTCTCTCTCCTAGACTCCTCTCGAATGTTTTACGAACAAAATAGAGCGGGCGAGACAGAAGACGATGGTTTTCAGTTTTTGAATTTTTAACTAGCCACTGACCCCGTAGTAATTAGCAACTGACGATTTTGAGAAAATAGTTAGTAAAAATGGTCGTCAAAAGGCCCACTTTTTAGCAAGTGGTATATTAGGGCAAATAGTTTTTTTTTTTGTTGAAAGTTTAGGGCAAATAGTTGGTTCTCTTCCTACATCAACTTTCTTAATTAGACCACTTTAGTAAAAATCTTTTCAAGATATACTTAAGCATGCATCTAGAGATAATCTAACTAATCAAAGGGAGCTAAGCTAATTTATTGTTGACAGTACCTAAAAATATTAATTCAAACACTAATCTTGAAAATATCATTATATTAATTAGTAACCAAATGAATGTTACTAACAGAATATATACAAATGTTGTGGGAATAGTAAAAGTATCAACACCTAAACAAACTAAGGCGGAAAATAGAGATTTTATTTATACAACTACATTATATATGATATTAGAAAAAAAATCGAACTAAAAATCAAAAGTCAAAAAGAAGAAGAAGAAGTTAAAGCACAAAGAGACAGGGCCACACATTTATTTTATTCTTAAACAACCAGACAAACAAAACGCAAATAACAACATACTGAGTACATGGAATTACTTACCACACAGTACACAAATTACGGGTCTTAGAAGCTGCCCCGTTATTCTTGAAGTAATAGGAAAAGAAACGATACAATAATCAACAAGATATAATCATAAAAAGAAAACATGTTTGGTTTTCAATGGCTTGTGTTTTGGGAGAGAAATGTGCTTTAACCACAAGTTGGTTGCGCGCATTTGAAGTAGAGCCCAATTCCTTTAATAAAATCTCCATTTGGACATGATTTTTCACACTCCCTGAAGGTCTTACAAAACCACGCAAAACATGATTGTCCCTCCCGGCATGTGACCTCTCCACATGTCACCTGGGCTTTCACAGCTATTCCCATCTCTACAACAATTAAATTTATTCTGGTATTAATTTGATTAATCAATAACAATTGGGATAAACTGCTCCCACAGCGACTCGATCTCAAGACTTCATAGACTTAAGTTGGGTGCCCTACCGCTACACTAAAGAGTGGTGGACAATTCATTTATTTCATTATATTATATTATATTATACAACCGATTAGATAGGTCATAATTAATCAATCTTATAGATATAGTTGCCAACAACTATTTAGCTAGTTTGTATTCTCCAGTGAAGATAGAATCCATTATATATCTAGGTAAAAAATGAAGTACATATGAAGTGAAACGATAGAAAAATGTAAACCTCTAATACAAGAGTGAAAAATATTACTTACCAGAAACAGAGATGATGGCCAAAATAAAGAGAAAACAGACAAGAGAAGGTTTTGCCATAATCTCAATTACTACTATTTAAGATTAATTAGCACTGATTGATTTGTGGAGATACAATAGAATGGTAGTCTATTTATAGCATTACTTCAAATATGAAAAAAATATTTTATTCAAAGGTCACCCCCTATTTCCTTTTCTCACGATGTATTTGTATATCTGTGTACCCACTTAATATCTTCTTCTTTCTTTATGATAATAATATCTCATCACAGATTTTGTGTTGGTTATAACAATATTAACATTAACTATCACATTCTAAGATATTTAATCCCTTTGTACTTTCATGGCGATTATTATATTAGAACAAAACGTGGATTCACATTGTGAATCAATCTTCTTAATTAGATTATTTGTGGAAAATCTTTATACAAATATATGCAAGCACGCATCTGGAAATAGACTAATTAATATAGTCTCTCGTAACACTTGTTCGATATACTTCAAGTAGCGATTGATTGTTAATTTCACTAATAGAATTTATACAGAATTGCTGATTCAAGATTTGATCAGTATATTTTTAGAAAAATTAACATCTATTTGTAAAGATGTATTGCTGGAATCGGTACCTAGCTCAACAGTTGCTGGACCGTTTTTCCTTAATTTGATGTACCTATATTCATTAGAATCTCGGGCAAGGCGTCTCGTGGGATTCGTCTCGTCGAGCTCTTGAATTTAGACTCAAATTTTGTCCAAATCCGATTCTGTATGAGTGAGTTATTACACAATTAGTTTGGTACAGGTACCATTAACTCTAAACCGGGATCTTTGAGTTAGTACCACATCTGTGATGGAGGAAACGTTTTATTTCCGTATATAGAATCTTCAATATATTTATGGTATGTTGGTTGAAATGGAAAGGTGTTTGGCGAATGGGCGTTTAGGACGCTTTTGAGGCGCCCGAACGCACTTTGCACGTACCCATCGTCGCGAGGAGCAATTGGAGCCTTTGATTTTATGGTCATAGATTTGATCCGACGGTCGTGGTGATTGGCGCCCTTAAGATAGATCTGTTGATGATCTAATGGTGGGCGTTCAAGGCGCGAAATCTTGATAGATCTGTGGAGATCTGACTGTCAAGATGGCACCCGAAAACCAACAGACAAATATGACTGTTGGGAAGCATCCATTCTTCTATAGGCACATGTCTGAAGTGTCACCAATACTTCTATAAATACCAGACAGAATCCAACAAACAAAATACGAAAATTTTTAGAATTCAAAGTTCATTGAGCATTTAGAGTTTAAGAAGTCACTTTCTTCTGGTTCTTATTGCTTGTTCGAAGTTCGCACGCTTTTAAAAAACGAAGTGATGATGCACAAAATTTTTAGACGTTGACTAACGTCTGAAGAGTCAAGATCAGACCTGAAGTCTACGTGGTCAACCCGGCTTTAGGTAGCAGGCCCGCTGAGCCCCTGATGGTCCACCGAACATTCCCCTAACTAGGAGGTCGGCCAGAAGAAACCAGCCCTGCAAAACGCCCTTGGCATGAACAGATCAGCCCTAGGGTCTTTAGAGGAGTAAGGGGGGTCCAAACAGATCCGGCCAATGTCTTACGCCCAGATTTGGGAAGGCAGCAGCGCTCGGCGATCTACTGACTTAATCCCGAATATTCCAGAAGAATCTCAATCGGCTACACATCTCGAAGTGTTTAAGCCCGCGTGGACTCCAAGTAACTGAAGGAGGAGACTTCTCCTCTAGGATCTATCACATCGGCAAGATATCTTCAAAGGATCCTTAAATTAAGGAACTTCCACTAATCAAAGATCCGAGATAGACTCTATGAGAAACCCTAGATACTCAAGAGAGGAAACTTTCTCTTTGGTTCGACGACAACCGCCTCACCACCGCCACTGATCATAGTCGGCCTAACATCGCCTATAAAAGGCCCCCTACATCGTCCTTCTCAAGACACGATCTCTTTACCCCAAAAGGATCACTAAACCGCAGAGTTCCCACAAGTCGCCCCCAAAAGGATAATTCAATATTCATTCTTTTACTGCAAAGAGCACCCTGACTGGCTTGAGCGTCGGAGCGGTTTTCGAGCCCTTTGCAGGTTTTCCCCCCTTTGGGAATAGACGAACAACAGCAAGGAGCAGGAGCAGGAGCAAGGAGCAAGAGCAAGGAGCAGGAGCAGGAGCAGGAGCAAGGAGCTGGAAGCACAGCTGGAAGTAGAGCTGATCAGAGGAACCTCACTTCTCGTATAGAATATACCATCACAACGGAGGCTGTCATTCATCAACTCCCGATTTCATGTTGATCTAACCGAAAGCCAATTTTTGACATAGGTAAACCGAGTCTAAGGGTAAAGCACTTTGACCCCGAGACCAATAAGCAGCTAGCATTAGAGCATCTGGACCTAATCGATGAAGTTCGAGATCGAGCAGAGCTGAGAAACCTCGCTTTCAAAGACACAATGACTAAGCAGCATCGATCGCACATGAAAATAAGAAAGTTTGACGTCGGAGATATGGTGTGGAGAAATTCCAAGTTCACCCAAAAGCCCTCGGCAACCAAACTCTTCCCCACATGGGAAGGGCCATACAAGATACTAAAAGTCGTGGGCATAGGTACATACAGACTGGAGAACACGTCAGGACAGATCCTCACACACCCCTGGAACGCCGAGCACCTCAAGCTCGCTTTCCAGAAGAGAAACACCGACATAGCTTGAGTACAGTAACATCAGCCGAATTCACAAGGAAACAGATAAGCCAGGCTATACGATGTTAAGGATGCTATGAGAAATTGAATCAGATTTCAACACACCTAGAAACATATATTGATAAAGTCACTAGGCCCTAGTAGAGCTAGTAGCCCCGACAGTAGAGATAACAATCAGATATCTAAAAGAGGAGTCCTAGTCAAACGCACCTCGCCTTGCTCTGGCAAAAACAGGCACCTCTGATAGCTAAGGCGACGACTAGAGGTCCCAAGGAGAAGTCCTAGTTAAACTGAAACTTCACTCGAGTAAAACAGACCTCTCACCAAGGTCCCAAGGAGGAGTCCTAGTTAAAACTGACCGTGCTCAAGCCGGCAAAATAGGGAGCTTTGGAAGTTAAGGCAACGACCAGACGACCTTCAAGGAGCAGTCCTAGTTAAGCAGAAGACTTTACTCGAGTGAAACGCAACCCACACTGAGAGTCGTAAGGAGAAGTCCTAGTTAACCTACAGCCCTGGCAAAGGTGACCGGGGGTATAAGGAGAAGTCCTTGTGAAGCTTGTCAGGCGAAAGCAGACAAAACAGCTCTGGTAGCCCAAGCTACTACTAGAGGTATGGGAGGAGATCCGGCAAAAAACTAGTTGTGCTCAAGCCAACGAAACCACCCTTGGTAGCGAAAGCAACGACCAGGGGTCTAAGGAGAAGTCCTAACTAAAACTAGTTGTGCTCAAGTCAACGAAACCATCTCTGGTAGCCCGTGCTACGACCAGAGGTCTAAGGAGATGTCCTAGCTAAACTAGTTGCGCTCAAGCCAACGAAACCAGCTCTGGTAGCCCATGCCACGACCAGAGGTTTAAGGAGAAGTCCTAATTAAACTAGTTGAGCTCAAGTCAACGAAACAAGCCCTGGTAGCAAAAGCGACGACCAGGGGTCCAAGGAGAAGTCCTAGTTAAACTAGTTGTGCTCAAGCCAACGAAACCAGCTCTGGTAGCCCAAGCCACGACCAGAGGTTTAAGGAGAAGTCCTAGCTAAACTAGTTGAGCTCAAGTCAACGAAACCAGCCCTGGTAGCGAAAGCAACGACCAGGTGTCCAAGGAGAAATCCTAGCTAAATGGTTTAAAATTAAATTAATCAAAGACAACCCTGGGAGCAATAGCCATGATCAGGGGCAAAAATAGGCTCGAAAATCGTCATGATTTACAGAGGCGATAGATTAGTGACGAGTCATGAAAATGCCTCATCTGGATCTCTTAATTTGGGCTAGTTAGTCTATTTCGAGCAGTTCCTCTGATGAATTGTGTGTTTCTCTTTCTCAGGTGTCTTCTAAGAAATTGAGCACGAAAAACGGTTAAAACGGGGAGAATGACACATGAGGGGTATTTTGGTCTTTTGGAGATAAAGATTTTCTAGAAATTTTGGCCATTGTTGATACTCGGATGAGAAGTATAGTCGAAGGTGAATCTAATGCCGAAAACGGGAGTCCGATCGGAGTTCGGATGAGAGACTTATAGCTAGTCAAAGTTTGGGTTTAAAATCAAGTCAACAAAGACACATGGCTTCATCTCAGGCCAAGTTGCAAGTTCCTTATATTGCTCCAAAAGCACTAAATCATTGTCCCCTTAATAACCCACTACCTATCCAGCAACTCAATCCCGTGGATTGACCCAAAAATCTTGGAGTTTGCCTTTTTATTATTATTTCTTTATCTGTTACTATTTCTCATCTCTAAAAGGCAACAGAGAGAATATCTTCTCTTTAAATCTCAAACTGAAAATGGGACATTTCTTAGATAGCAGCTGTGTTAATGGAGGAATGAGCTGGAGGTTTTCAATTAATAGAAGAATATATTCAGACCAAGATATATTCTACAAAGATTGAAGAAGGAAAGATGGGATTCGGCTGGATGAAGAAACAAGATAAGAGAGATTGGATTATCTCTAAACAGAGAAGATATCTTGGTTGTTTGATACAATGGAGAGACTTGAAGATTGATATAAAATCTTATATGATATTTTATGGAAAGAGTGAGCAATTTTCAGAGAATGACTAAGAGCTGGAGGTATTTGAGAAATACAGATATGGCTGGAATTATTGAAGAAGATGATTTGAGATTTTATTTCCTAGAGAGAGAAGATAAATCTGGGATTTCTTTCTTCTTCTTCTTGCTATCTCTGTTTATTCCTTCACCCTCTTCTACTTCTATAAAACAGAGAACAAGGGGATTGGAATAGGCATCTCGGTTTGGGGTCGAAAACAATCACCATCTCGACTGGAGAGTCTTCCTCTGGTAGCTCAACCAAAACCGACTATATTAGAGAGAGAGAGAGTGATGTAAAGAGCTTTAGAGAGAGAGAGAAGGAAT
>BEHA01000721.1:808934-838430 GCA_002897215.1 Eschscholzia californica subsp. californica
TTAGTGGTTCTAAACTTGTTGCTTAATTCGTGGAAAGGTGGGAGCTTGAGGTTGTTGGTTCAACTTCAAGAACTAAATGCTTGCGTCTTCCTCAATTTTATGAGTCATTTTTAATGAGTTTTTGTCTCCAGACATGTCACTTTTAATGAGTCATCTTTTCCCTATCCTCAAACCGTTGCTGCTCCTCCACACCCAGTTATAATTCCTGTCCATCCTACTCCTCAAACACTACCTGCTGTCCCTCCTCCCACACCTGCTACCTCTACTGCTCCACCCATTTTACCAACTCCATCTCTTCCACTACTCCACCTGTTTCTTCTCCTTCCTCTTCTTCCAGTGGTGCTTCCAATACATCCACTTTATTCATCCTATGCAAACAAGGGCTAAGTCAGGGATTTTTAAACCAAATGCCTTTCAGTTGACTACCACCATCCAATTTCTCCTATTCTCTTGGATACTACCTTACCACCTACACCAACCTGCTTCACCCAAGCTAATAAAGACCCCAAATGGAGATCAGCAATGTGTGAGGAATTTGCAGCACGTCAAAAGTCAGGAACTTGGTCCTTAGTACCATCTTCTCCTGATCAGAATTTAGTTGGCATTTTTAAAAATTTTATGTTTGAATTCATTCCATGCACTATCTTTATTCATATTCAACTTCAAGAACTAAATGCTCGTTTCAAGAGTATCGAGTTGCTCTGTCGTATGGCATGTTTGAGTCCATGGATTTGCCTTTTCGACAAAATTAAGTTGATGCGTCTTGCTCAATTTTATCCGTCAGATTTCATTAGACTTGACACCATGCTAATCAGCTCTCAGCTTGATAATTACATTTACGGTACGAGAAAGAATGCTAAATTTAGATGGGATTGGAGCTCTTGCTAAATGGTCGTTTCAAAAAGTACCGAGTTGCTCTGTTGTATTGCATGTTTGAGTCCATCTAGAGGATTTTCCTTTTCGACAAAATTAAGTTGATGCGTCTTGCTCAATTTTATCCGTCAGATTTCATTAGTCTTGACACTATGCTTATCACTTTAGCACTAACTTTTCCAGCTGCGACTGCCCCTATTGAAAGAGCTTTTCTGAAACTAGTTAAAATACATTTAAGAAACAAGATGAGTGATTCGTGTTTGGATGATAGTTTAGCAGTCTTTATTGAAAAGGAAACTTTTAGTAAAGTTGGCAATGAGTCGATTATCAGAACATTTCAAAACATGAACTCTCGTAGAGGTTAATGCGTTTGTAAGTTTTGATGTATTAATATAATTAATTATTTTCTTAATTACTTTGTTTGCAAATAAAAAATTAGGTATATAAATCTACACCCCCTAAGTTAAAATCCTGGATCCGTCCCTGATTTTAGATATAATCTAATAAATTAGGTGATTGCTGATAACAACGGTTTAAACTTTATATAATAGTGTGGTTTATATTGGTATAATCAATGCATTTAAGAGGTTGCAAAGCGTTGCAATGTTGTAAGGTGTTGCAAGGTATTGCAAAGCTGTCGTAAGGTGTTACAAGGCGCTACAAAGCTGTTGGAGGAGATTCCTTGGAAAATTAGACCTATCATTGTAGATTCAAGGCAATGTGGTTAATAATCGAAATATTGAATTCTTTAATACTGATTTGAAGCATATTTTGAAGATATATGATACTCCTGGGTACATTGTAAGTTAATTGGCGACTGATGTAACTTTAATAAATTATTGCTCTATAACATTTTTTTTGATGAAATTATTTTTGCTCTACTAATAAATTAAGGTGATTGCCTAGTTTCATTAAAAAAAGTAATAAAAGCAATTGTTTTTTAACAGATCAAATCAAATGCCTAACCCAATCTATCTGTATAAATAAAAAATAATTGTTTGTCTCAAAATAGGTTTGACTTCGAAATAGGCGGTTTGATTGTCTAAGGATCATAGAGGGGAAACAGACGGCTAAATACCTGTCCTTGAAAAGTTGGTCAAATTTTAGCTCACATGTTTAGACAGATGAATATTTTATTTTCAATTGTTTTGCATTATAGATATCTCATTAACTTTTAAGCTCGTTCCAATCTATTTTTACAACTATTTACATTCTCTTAAACATATGAATATGGTATTTATTGCAATGTTGGAAAAATTATGTTACATGTCGAACATTAAAGATAAAATATATGTAATTATATGTCAACAGTAAAGGCAATTAATAGAAAAATTTGCAAATACCTTTGACCTTATTAAGATAAATTTGTTATTATTAGTATCATATCAAATCTCTATTGGGTACATAAATGTCTACTTTTCTTTTTGATGAGATACATACATGTCTACTTGTAACAATATGTAGTAATCAAGTGTTACATTGTTCTAGATATAATCTAATAATTAAAGGACAACTAATAACAACTGTTTAAATTTTATAAAATAGTGTAGCTCGTACAGGTATTAAAATCAATGCATTCAAGCATCACGATCCAAATTATCTAATTTATAAATAAGAGTTAATTCTTATTTGACTCCCTACTTTGTGACCAGCTTCTTTTATGGTCTTATATTTTCTGTAAATTCAAATATGGCTCATTTTTTTTTATGCAAATGTCCTAACTATCCTTCTTATAAATATTTTTTCAAAATAAAATAAAATAAAACTTGAATTCCACCTCACTTCCCACTCCGCCACACATATCTCTCCACTTCACCTCTCTCTCTCTCCACCTCACCTCTTTCTTTTTCGACGAAGGTCGCCGATCCGGCCAACGACCTTCGTTGGAGAAGAGAAAGGTGAGTTGGAGAGAGAGAGAGAGAGGTGAGATAGAGAGAGAGAGAGAGAGCTGACGTGGAGAGATATGTGTGGGGGAGAGGGAAGTGAGGTGCAATTCGAGTTTTCTTTTTTATTTTATTTTGAAAAAAATATTTATAAGAAGGGTAGTTAGGACATTTACATCAAAAAAGGGGGGCATATTGAATTTACAGAAAATAAGAGGTCATAAATGAAGCGGGACACAAAGTAGGGGGTCAAATAGGAATTAACTCAAAATATAATGCCACAATAAGAAATTGTTTGGATTAGTTTTGGGCTGAGTTGAACAAATCCTTGCTTTAACCATAACAGGGGCCAAAAACTAAAACAACATGAGAAACTTCCTAATTCCTCCAACCCACTTTGGGCAGCTTCCCTGTATAAAAACAGACACATCAACAACAATAATTTAGGTAAAAACGCACACATTCATAAAATGTTCGCAAATAAAACTGCTCTCCATAATCGATATTTTAGAGAGAGAATCTGAGATCTTCATGTTTTCCGGAGGAGAGATCTCTTCTCCGAAATTTCTTTCTTTTTCATATGTATTCTCTTTTATATCTATAATGAACATTTTGGAGTACAAAGAGAGAAAGATGACGGCTTACGAACAAAATAGGGCGGGCGAGACAGAAGACGATGGTTTTCTGTTTTTGAATTTTCAACTAGCCACTGACCCCCCGTAGTAATTAGCAACCGACGATTTTCAGAAAATAGTTAGTAAAAATGGTCGCCAAAAGTCCCACTTTTTGGCGAGTGATATATTAGGGCAAATAGGTTTTTTTTTTGTTGAAAGTTTTGGGCAAATAGTTGGTTCTCTTCCTACATCAACTTTCTTAATTAGACCACTTTAGTAAGAATCTTTTCAAGATATACGTAAGCATGCATCTAGAGATAATCTAGCTAATCAAAGGGAGCTAAGCTAATTTATTGTTGACAGTACCTAAAAATATTAATTCAAACACTAATTTTGAAAATATCATTATATTAATTAGTAACCAAATGAATGTTACTAACAAAATATATACAAATGTTGTGGGAATAGTAAAAGGACCAACACCTAAACAAACTAAGGCGGAAAATAGAGATTTTATTTATACAACTACATTATATACGATATATTTTATTCTTAAACAACCAGACAAACAAACTAAATATGAAAAGTCAAAAAAGAAGAAGAAGAAGTGGTTGGGGACATTGGGGGACATTTTCATGTCCCCCAATGTCCGTGTTATTGGTTGGGGACATTCGAAATGTCCCCAAATGTCCGTGTTATTGGTTGAGGACATTTCAAATGTCTCCAAATGTCCGTGTTATTGGTTGGAGACATTTCAAATGTCCCCAAATGTCTGTGTTATTCGTTCGGGACACGAAATTAGGGACATTTCAAGACAAATTATTTTTGGGGACATTTGGAGACATTTTAGTGTAAATTTGGAGAGCTTTTGGAGAGAAAATGTCTCTCAAAATATGGAAGACACTTGGGGACATTTGAGTAAGGAAGATAATAAAAATAATTATTACCAAATCATATTATAATAATATTATCTTATTATTATATTACTACATTATTGTGTTATTATTATTATTATTATTATTACTATTATTATTCTTATTATATTATTATTATTATTATTATTATTATTATTATATTATTATTATATTATTATTATTATTATATATTTGAGTAAGGAAGGTAATAAAAATAATTATTATTATCAAATCATATTATTATAATATTATCTTATTATTATATCACTATATTATTGTATTATTATTACATTATATTACATTACATTACATTATATTATATTATATTATATTATATTATATTATATTATATTATATTATATTATATTATATTATATTATATTATATTATTATTATATTATTATTATTATTACTATTATTATTCTTATTATATTATTATTATTATTATTATTATATATTATTATTATTATATATTTGAGTAAGGAAGGTAATAAAAATAATTATTATTATCAAATCATATTATATAATATTATCTTATTATTATATTACTATATTATTGTATTATTATTACATTATATTATATTATATTATATTATATTATATTATATTATATTATATTATATTATATTATATTATATTATATTATTATATTATTATTTAACTATATTAAATAATAAATATTTACCAATTGTCCATCAATGTCCACAGATATCTACAGATGTCTACGAAAGTCGAAAAATATATATTTGCAAATATTAATTAATTTTTTTTTATTTCATATGGTAAGACAGTAATAATATTAAAAATAATAAATATCAACTAAATATTTATCAATGTCCACAGATATTCACGGATGTCTACGAAAGTCGAAAAATATACTTTCAAAGTAGTAGGGCAAATTTATTTCGTATGATTAGACAATAATGATTACATTAAAATAATAAATGTCTACCAACTGCCATCAATGTCCTCAGATATCCACAGATGTCCACAAAAGTTGAAAAATATACTATTGAAACATGAGTACAAATATATTATTTCATATGGTTTGACAATAATGATAATATTAAAATAATAAATGTCTACCAATTATCCTTCAATGATGAGATGATAATAATAATAATAATAATAATAATAATAATAATAATAATGATAATAATAATGATAATAATAATAATAATAATAATAAATAATAATAATAATAATAATAATAATAATAATAATAATAATGATAATAATGATAATAATAATAATAATAATAATAATAATATCCACTACACATTTTGTCCATGGATTCAATATGTTGAAATGTCCCCGGGACATTTTGTCCATGAACCAAATGTCTTGAAATGTCTCTGAGACATTTTGTCTATGAATTAAATGTCCTGAAATGTCCATAAAGACATTTTGTCTACGGACAAATGCCCCGAAATGTCTTGAAATGTCTCTGGAACATTTTGTCTCTGAGTGTCCTCCAATGTCCTGAACCACTACCCCCCTTAAAGCACAAAGAGACAAGGCCACACATTTATTTTATTCTTAAACAACCAGACAAACAAAACGCAAATAACAACATACTGAGTACATGAAATTACTTACTACGGGTACACAAATTACGGGTCTTAGAAGCTGCCCCGTTATTATTGAAGTAATAGGAAAAGAAACGATACAATAATCAACATGATATAATCATAAAAAGAAATCATGTTTGGTTTTCAGTGGCTTGTGTTTTGGGAGAGAAATGTGCTTTAACCACAAGTTGGTTGCGCGCATTTGAAGTAGAGCCCAAATCCTTTAATAAAATCTCCATTTGGACATGATTTTTCACACTCCCTGAAGGTCTTACATGACCACGCGAAACATTATTGTCCCTCCCGGCATGTCACCTCTCCACATGTCACCTGGGCTTTCACAGCTATTCCCATCTCTACAACAATTAAATTTATCCTAGTATTAATTTGATTAATCAATAACAATTGGCGATATACTGCTCCCACAGCGACTCGATCTCAAGACCTCATAGACTTAAGTTGGGTGCCCTACCGCTACACTAAAAAGTGGTGGACAATTTATTTATTTCATTATATTATATTATATTATATTATACAACCGATTAGATAGGTCATAATATCTTCTTCTTTCTATATGATAGTAATATCTCATCACAGATTTTGTGTTGGTTATAACAATATTAACATTAACTATCACATTCTAAGATATTTAATACCTTTGTACTTTCATGGCGATTATTATATTAGAACAAAACGTGGATTCACATTGTGAATCAATCTTCTTAATTAGATTATTTGTGGAAAATCTTTATAAAAATATATGTAAGCACGCATATGGAAATAGACTAATTAATATAGTCTCTCGTAACACTTGTTCGATAAACTTATCAAGTAGCGATTGATTGTTAATTTCACTAATAGAATTTATACAGAATTGCTAATTCAAGATTTTATCAGTATATTTTTAGAAAAATTAACATCTATTTGTAAAGATGTATTGCTGGAATCGGTACCTAGCTCAAAAGTAGCTGGACCTTTTTTCCTTAATTTGATGTACCTATATTCACTAGAATCTCGGGCAAGGCATCTCGTGGGATTCATCTCGTCGAGCTCTTGAATTTAGACTCAAATTTTGTCCAAATCCGATTTTGCATGAGTGAGTTATTACAAAATTAGTTTGGTACATGCACCATTAACTCTAAACCGGGATCTTTGAGTTAGTACCACATCTATGATGGAGGAAACGTGTTATTTCCGTATATAGAATCTTCAATATATTTATGGTATGTTGGTTGAAATGGAAAGGTGTTTGGCGAATGGTTGTTTAGGACGCTTTTGAGGCACCCGCACGCACTTTGCACGTACGCATCGTCGCGAGGAGCAATTGGAGCCTTTGATTTTATGGTCATAGATTTGATCCGACGGTCAGGATGATTGACGCCCTTAAGATAGATCCGTTGATGATCTAACGGTGGGCGTTCAAGGCGCGAAATCTTGATAGATCTGTTGAGATCTGACGGTCAAGATGGCACCCGAAAACCAACAGTCAAATATGACTGTTGGGAAGCATCCATTATTCTATAGGCACATGTCTGAAGTGTCACCAATACTTCTATAAATACCAGACAGAATCCAGCAAACAAAATACGAAAATTTTTAGCATTCAAAGTTCATTGAGCATTTAGAGTTTTAAGAAGTTACTTTTTTCTGGTTCTTACTGCTTGTTCGAAGTTCGCACGCTTTTAAAAAACGAAGTGATGATGCATAAAATGTCCAGACGTTGATTAACGTCTAAAGAGTCAAGATCAGACCTGAAGTCTACGGGGTCAACCCGGCTTCAGGTAGCAGGACCGCTGAGCCCCTGATGGTCCACCGAACATTCCCCTAACTAGGACGTCGGCCAGAAGAAACCAACCCTGCAAAACGCCCTTGGCATGAACAGATCAGCCCTAGAGTCTTTAGAGGAGTAAGGGGGTCCAAACAGATCCGGCCAATGTCTTACGCCCAGAACTAGAAAGGCAGCAACGCTCGGCTATCTACCGACTTAATACCGAATATTCCAGAAGGATCTCAGTCGGCTACACATCTGGAAGTGTTTAAGCCCGCTTGGACTCCAAGTAACTGAAGGAGGAAACTTCTCCTCTTGGATCTATCAAATCAGCAAGATATCTTCGAAGGATCCTTAAACTTAGGAACTTCCACTTATCAAAGATCCGAGATAGACTCTATGAGAAACCCTAGATAATCAAGAGAGGAAACTTTCTCTTTGGTTCGACGACAACCGTCTCACCACCGCCACTGATCATGGTCGGCCTAACATCGCCTATAAAAGGCCCCCCACATCGTCCTTCTCAGGACACGATCTCTTTACCCCAAAAAGACCACTAAAAATCAGAGTTCGCACAAGTCGCCCCCAAAAGGATCAATCAATATTCATTCTTTTACTGCAAAGAGCACCCTGACTGGCTTGACCGTCGGAGCGGTTTTCGAACCCTTTGCAGGTTTCCCCCCTTTGGGAATAGACGAGCAGGAGCAAGGAGCAGGAGCAAGGAGCAAGGAGCAGGAGCAAGGAGCTGGAAGCAGAGATGATCAGAGGAACCTCACCTCTCGTATAGTATGTACCATCATAACGGAGGCTGTCATGCATCAGCTCCCGATTTCATGTTGATCTAACTGAAAGCCAATTTTTGACATCAGCATTTAGCGCTAGAAGGAGGGCATCTCCAGCAAAATCATCACTTCGGTAACCCGAATCTTATCCCAAACTTTTTAAACTAACTATTTCTCTGAGTCCTTCAGACAAACATGACGTCAGAACACGATGAATCGAGGAGAGACGAATTCCAAGAAGGGGAGGAAAAAACAGCGGACCTCACCGAACCAGTGCAAATCGGGGAAAAGGCCAGTGAGGTAACCAACGTTGGAAGTACCTTGAACAAAGTCGAGAAAGACGAACAGGAGTCCTTTCTAAAAGCACATCGTCACATTTTCGCTTTCGGTACCGATGAAATACCCGGAATTGATCTCGGGATAATCACCCACAAACTTAACATAAGGGAAGGGAACCGGCCCGTGTAACAAAAGAAGAGGAATTTCGCGCCTCTCAAACAGGCTGAGATAGTCAGACAGGTAGAAAACTACTAGCATCGGGGGTCATAAGAGAAGCCCGATATCCATAATGGCTGGCCAACGTGGTACGAGTAAAAAAGAAGAACGACACATGGAGAATGTGTATAGATTTCACCGATCTCAACAAAGCCTTCCCGAAGGATAGTTACCCATTACCATCTATAGATCAGCTGGTGGATTCCACAGCTGGCCACGAACTACTGAGCTTTATGGATGCTTTTGCAGGATTACATCAGATCGCTATGCACTGGGCAGATCAGGAGCATACTTCATTCATAACTGACCGAGAGCTATATTTCTATCAACAGATGCCTTTCGGTCTCAAAACCGCTGGAGCTACATATCAACGTCTTGTCAACGGGATTTTTGGAGACCAGCTTAGAAAGACGGTTGAATGCTACATGGACGACATGATAGTGAAAAGCAGAGTTCGGAGAGATCTGATACCTAGCCTCAAAATCGCTTTCGACAGACTTAAGGCATATAATTAATATGAAGCTGAATCCCGAGAAGTGTGCATTCGGAGTGACTTCCGAAAAATTCTTAGGTTTCATGGTGAGTCACAGGGAGATAGAGGCTAACCCAGCCAAAATCACAGCGCTGAGAGACATGCCCAACCCGAAAAGTCGAAAAGATGTCAAACGACTGACGGGAAGGCTGGCGTCACTCTCCAGGTTCCTCAGCAAAATGGGAGATAAAGCCCTACCCTTCTTCAAAACTCTCCGCAAGGTACCAGATTTCACACGGACGGATGAAACGGAAGAAGCCTTCCAAGCACTGAAGACACATTTGATAGGGCTACCATTACTGGTTAGTCCCAGCCCCGGGGACGAGCTGACCGTCTATCTCGCAACTTCAGGAGAGGCAATCTCAGCAGTGGTAATCAAAACAATAGAAGGAGTAATGCATCCAATATATTTCGTGAGCAAAGTATTGGGTGGAGCAGAGCTAAACTACCCAACCGTGGAAAAACATGCGTACGCACTCATCTTAACAGCCAGAAAACTTCGCCCTTACTTCTAGGCTCACGCGATAATTGTACAAACAGATCAACCACTCAGAAACATACTCCAGAAGATGGATCTTTCAGGAAGGTTGACCAACTGGGCAGTTGAATTAAGTGATTCGTTATTAAATACGAACCTCGGACTGCGATAAAAGTGCAAGCATTAACGGATTTTGTAACAGAATGCTCTATTGCCACAGCCAACATCGGACCAGAACGGGTCTGGACTCTTTTCGTAGATGGAGTCTCAAGTGAAGAAATTAAAGGAGCGAGAGCTGTGCTGATTAGCCCAGAAGAGGAGAAGACATTTCAGACCACCACGTTCAGATTCGCCGTAACCAATAATGAGGCCGAATACGAAGCCCTGTTGGCGGGCTTAAAATTGGCCCCTGAAAGCAAGAGCTGCAAATGTCAGAGTATACAGTGACTCCCAATTAGTCGTAAATCACGTCAACGGAAACTATGAAGAGAAAGGAACCGACATGATAAAATATTTGAAGAAAGTCAGGGAACTGGCAGAACACTTCGAGAGGGTTACCCTCACACGAATACCCCGCGAAGAAAACACATTGGCCGGCGCCCTATCTAAAATGATCAGCGGACAAGCCACTATTCCTGGAGTGATATTCCACACATTAAAAAGAAAGAAGCATTGACAAGGCGCAAGAAATAATCGCTATCAGAGTAGCACAAGGGGATGTATGGATGAAACCATACGTGGAATACCTATCGAACCAAAAATTGCCGGAAGACTTCTCGAAGGACTATTGTATCATAAATCTCTCATTCACCCGCTGCGACGCTGCTTAGCAAAAGATGAACAAGAATATGTGATGGAGGAAGTACATGGCGGGACTGCAGGAAATCACGCTGGTCCTAGAATGTTGCACAGGCAGTTAACTCTAGCTGGATACTACTGGCCAGAAATGCTAGAAGATTGCGTCAAGTACACCAAATATTGCGAATCATGCCAGGTGTACGCTAACGATTATCGATTACACCCCATTGAGCTGACACCAATTACAAGCCCCTGCCCTTTCGCGCAATGGGGAATCGACTTGGTAGGTCCCTTCCCAGCGGGAACAGGGGGGAGAAAAATGCTGCTAGTCATGGTCGATTACTTCACCAAATGGGCGGAGGTAGTATCCCTGACCAAGACTCGCAAGGAGGAGATTACTAGCGTATTGTGGACCAACATAATAACCCGGTTTGGAGTCCCCAGAATCCTAATCATGGATAGCGGGCCATAGTTCAACTATGAGGCCATGAAGGAGTTCCTTGCGGAGTATGGAATCAAACTAGCGTACGTCAGCCCAGCACATCCCGCCGGAAACGGACAGGTCTGGTCAAATTTATTTTTCTGTAAATTTAAAGATAAGGCTGGAAAGTACACTATCACCCAGTTCCTTCATCGAAAAAAAAAGTACACTATCACCCTTAGTCTCTTAGTGATATGTTTGTGTGTTTAAACTTAGTTATTTAGTCATTCAAGTGGAGGGTATTTTAGTGTAAATTTCTAGACAACATTTGGAGATAAGTTTAGGCGGTATAAAGTCGTTAAAGAATACAGAAAATTGGGACGACTTTTCAAAATATTTTTGAAGGACAATTTAGATACAGTCTCTTTTTCAAAGTCAAAATATTCTTTGTTTAACTAAAAATATCAGAAAACCCATAGACAATACAGAAGTTCAACATTGTCTACTAAAGACGTTGAATGGGAAGGCTGCACTCGCTAAATCACTTTCAGAAGCCGAGAAGGAAGAACTCATGGTCAGATTCTACTCTGTTTGAGCAATGAGGTCTTGCGGGAAGTAGCGACGGAAACTACAGCCGATGGGCTATGGAGTAAGCTGGAGACAAGGTATATGACGAAATCTCTAATTAATCGTTTGTATCTAAAGAAGAAATTATTTAGTTTATAGATGTTAGAAGGGGAATCGTTGAAAGACCATATGGATGAACTCAACCGAGTATTCTTAGATTTGGCAAATATAGATGTCAAATTCGAAGAAGAAGATAAGGTAGTACTATTGCTTGCATCCCTGCCATCATATGGAAGCGTTGTTATTTCTTTTATGTCTTGCAAAACAACTACAACCTTGAGGATGTTAAAGCAGCATTGAACTCGAAGGAGTTGAGACGGAGGTCAATGGAAGAAAGTAACTCAGAAGATGGTTTGATTGTGAGGGGAAGGTCGCAGCATGTGGTTGATGGGAAGGGTCGTTCACGGTCTAAATCGAAACCTAAGAAGTACAGATGCTTTAATTGTAAGAAAGAGGGACACTTCAAGAAAAATTGGCCTGAGCTTAGGAAGAAGTCAGGTGACGCAGCAGTCATCGAAGAAGATGATGGTAGTGTCTTGGCAATCATTGAAGAATGTGATGAAGTTATGGTTCTGGCGATCAATGACTGCTTCGCAGAAGATAGGTGGATTTTGGATACTGGTTGTACATTCCATGTATGTCCTTATAAGGAATGGTTTTCCACTTACACAGTCATTAACAGCGGTAAGGTGTTAATGGGAAACGACGCTCCTTATAAGGTGGTTGGAATTGGTACTATTCAGATGAAGATGCACGATGGTGTTGTGAGGACTATAACAGACATCCGACATGTTCCAGATTTGAAGAGGAATCTAATGTCTTTGGGAACTATGGATGACAATGGTTGCAAATATGTTGGTGAAGGTGCTGTTTTTCGGGTTTCTAATAGGATTTACTTAATATTTCTCTGAACATCGAGTTTCGTGGGCTCTCGTCGTTCTTTTGATCATCCTCATCCATTACATCAAATATTTTTTTTGCAACCTTTATCATGTAATCAAGCTTTGCCGAGACTCTTTCAGCTAAAAAAAAGATATTCACACCTTCAATAACATAAACTCGAAAAACATCTCACTAAATACAAAAGAATGAAACATACCGAATTGCTCTAAACTTAGATCCTCAATATTGCCTTTTCGGTCTTGTCTGAATTTACTCAACCATTTGTGATACATCCTCCATGAAGCTCCAACAGAGTTAAGAGCATTATAAAATCGAAAGAATACCTTAACAAACACTTGTATCTACTAGTATATGAACTGATATTGTGATTATTGAAACCAGATTTCTTCAATAATGTTAGGAAAAATAACCTAATTAACTTGTTCAGGAATATGAAGATAAACGATGCGAAAGTAAAAGTAGAGACACCAAGATAATTTAACTTGGAAAAAAAACCCCTCCAAGATAGAAGGTAAAAAACCACGGGACCTAGTCCAGAAATCTTCCACTATAATTAAATAAGGGAGATTTGCTGTTTGGACCCCCTTTCGTATAATTCACTTGCTATTTGGACTCCCTTTTTCCAGTGTTGCACTTTGGACTCCCTTTTTTCAAAAAAGTATTAAATATAACAATTTAAAACCACATGGGAGATGAAAATACTATTTTACCCATGAGTTGACTAAAAACCCTAGCATTGACCCGCGAGCTGACCCTATAGGTTCTATACGGCAATGAAGTTTCTTCTTCTTCCTCCGTACGATTGGATTTTTTATTTACAGAAATTAAATTATCCCAAATTCTTTCCCCCACCTCATCTAACCAAAACTTCCACGACCAAAAAATATTGAAGATGAGAGAAAGATTGGAACCGTTCTTCTGGAATTGAAGAGGTTGAAGAAGATAGAAATGTTGATAATGGTGAAATTAATAAATTTTCTGTCTGATCGGATTAAGAATTAAGCTTTAACAGATTTGTTAAAACAATTAAGTCATAGATTTTAAGGAAGAAAAATGGGTAGTCACAAAGCATCTAGATAGGAACAGGGATAGTGGGGATGTTGATTCGTCAGCTTCATCAACAACTAATGATCTTTTTGCAGATGACTCCCCACCTAAATGCCCTTTACTATTGTTGATGCTTGATTTTTTAGGTCTTGCTACTGTTTGTGTTGCTTAATCATGGGGTGAGTTCCTTTTAATTTTATATGATTTCTTACTTATGGGCTATAATTTCTTATAATGATGAATCAAAATGTTTGAATTTTTTGAATCATTTTCTTTTGTGATCTATAATTGATAGAGAGGTATGTTCTTATAGTTTGGGCACTTGTTGGGTAGAAAATCAACTAGTGAACATGAAACTGATGCCCAATGAACCTTAAAAGTAATGGATATGCTGGAGAAATGGGTAGTAATAGTAGTGGAAGTAGTTCTTCTGGAATTGAAGAAGTTGAAGAAGATAAAAAATTTGATAATGGTGAAGTTTTTTTTCAGGTTACATAAAGTGAAGATCAAACACCCAAGAATTGTCTTGATCTTTTGAATGTGAACAAAAACATGAAACCGAAATCTTTTATGACATCATGAGTTAAAGAGAGAAGATCAAGAGTTAGAGAGAGAGAGGGAATTACTTTTGTGAGATGGCAGAGATAAAACAGATGTTAGAGAGAGAGAAACCTTTTATAATTCTAATATCCTATCTTGTTGATTTAAGTAAATTAGGGAGTCCAAATTACAATTTGATTATATAAGGGTTAAGTTGGTATTCAAGAAAATATAACTTTAGAGACGGAATATTCCCGAGTGATTCCGTCAAAAGGGAGTCCAAAGTGCAACTCTGGAAAAAGGGAGTCCAAACAGCAAGTCAATTATACGAAAGGGGGTCCAAACAGCAAATCTCCCATTAAATAATGGGTTACACAATTCTTCACCAAACCTATGGTGGATAAACCAATTGTTCAAGATGTGTGGAAACACTCTTGGATAATAATTCTTCCCTAAACTAATAGAGGATTTACCAATTCATCACTAACTTATGGTGGATAAACCAAACAAAGAGACAAAGAAACAAAGAAATAGAAATTTCCTACTCCTTAGGATTTGAACAAATCCTAGATTACCAAAGGTTCAAGAAGATAACCACAAACTAAATTGCTTTACAAGATTAATAATTTTCTTTTCTTCAAACCAATATTCTTCTCTTTCAATCTCTCTTGAAAGAACCACTTCAAAAATCTCTCTTTCTCTGACCTATCTTTGTTCTTCTCTCTTTGATCTCTATATCTCTCTAATCTGAGAGGATATGATTCGAAAGGATTCTCTACTCACTCTCCCAACTGGGAGCTCCCAACTGGGAGGATACTTTCTGACTTGAAAGTATGATACTCTCTAACCTGAAAGTATGAATAATTTCTTCCCTTTCATTCCCTATTTATAATGATAAATAAGGAGGTTTACCAATAGAAATAGGAATTCCTTTTTAGGCTTGAAAAAATAGAAGTTTTTATCTTTTCCCTAAACAGGGAATAAGGGAAATCATATTCCAATTAGGAGTCCTTTAATTATAAGGAGGGACCCAACAGATAATAGTTTACCTCATGAATAGATGTTTCATCCGTTTCTGACATGTGAATATCAGGTACAATTTTCGGGTACAGCCTATGAAGATCCTTAACAGTTCCCATCAACAACTGCAGGCAGATTTCAGGTAAGAAACTCCAGACAGAAAAAGAAATCAAAGAGTTCGGTGGTTCGGACTTCAGACATGAAAATTTGGGTGGAGATCCTAGATGATAGAAGTAAAATTTCGTAATGTTTTCTTTTGTCAAGTTCGTGAGTCTGACTCGCCCAAATGGCTCACTTGGGGCTGATTTTTTATCTATCGGGTCAGACAAAAGATAAATTTGAGTGAAGGGTCCATTGATTCCTGACACAAACAAGTCTAACACAGATTCAACAAGCCACACTGAAGCAAGTCAAATTCAGACAACCAGAAAAACATACACCACCTTGGGCCTGATCATTCTCATATATGAGCTTTAAAGCAAGTAGAATACCTCTTTAATGGTTGCATTTGTGTCACAAGGAGGAAGATCAATTATCTTCTTCCTTAGCTCAATATCTTCTTCCTTAGCTCCGCCATCGACAAGAAGTTGCTTGCCCATCCACATGATTTGTCTATGGTGAGGCCATTCTCCTCCTTTCGATTCTCTTTGTCTGCATTTCATGATAAACATAGCTAAACTGCAAATGAACCATCTTGATATATAATTGTATATGATCATTAAGACAATTTAGGGGATAAATACATCAAAGATTAGAGTCATCAGATGTACTAAACTATCTAACATGAAATAGAATCAAAATACAGAGTTTATGGCTCATTCTCGAGGGGTTAAGGTGGCATGACTTGTACATTTTCCCGGAAAAGCATGGAATTTGTAAAGTATATGCTTTTGGATTCTCTTTGAAAAATCTAATTCGAAGAGGGTACGCTATAGGGATTCTAACTTAAGACTCCCCACAGTTTAGCAGGTTTTTGACCATGTCGATTTAGAGACCATTGGGCAAGGAATTGGTCGTTTATACGGTTATAGAGCCAATGTCAAATTCTAAAACAAGCATGGAATTGAGCTATCAAAGTCATTCTTTCATGTACCCTTCCAATTCAATTCATTCAATATATGAACTTACATGTTTAGCCTCGATCCTTTATAGTATTGAAATTTTTTAACATGGTGATAGAAGCTCAACCCATGTCGAATTTTTTCCTTCTAAGATACAATATATGGCATCATATTGCAGGTGATCACCTTATTGGTTAGCATCTTCATGGAAATAGAAAACCGATCGAATAATTGAAACAAAAGGAATCTTCATAAATCCTTAATTAAAAAAGAAGAAGAAAAAGAAGATCATACCTCTAATCCACTGATACTAATCCGGCTCGAAGATGGAATTTTGCAGCTAATCCCAGCTAGCGGCATCTATAATCCTGGTATTTAGTTCTATATATCTTTGATATAACATCGAAAAAGAAAAAAAAAGATCAAAACTTGATCAAATAAAGATAAAACTTGTCATGAAATCATTTTGTTGTTTCTTGGTGAACAATTCCACAGAGTGATGAAAACTAAATATTTCAAGGTTTAGAAACAGAGATATTAGAGTCTTCTTGTATTGAAAGTGCCTAAATTTTAGATAATAATATTGAAACTTCAAATAGTTTATTAGAACTTTATAATATGAATTGCGTGCCGCGCATTTATATTTGACTTGTATAATATGGGATTGTGAAGAGAGTGTTGGAATCGGAGCCGATTTTGGCTCGACCCGACTCGTCAAACTCAGAAACAAAATGCACCATTGCGTTCGTCTCGTCGAGCTCTTCAATTTAGAGCCAAGAATCACTCAAATCCGATTCCGGATGAATGAGAAACTCAAGTTTAAAGTTTGGACGAAGATCGGTTGAAATAGAAACTAGAACGTCGAAACAGACAAAGTTAAATTGGGGCCATTTGAGCAAAGCACCCACATCCTAATCTGGACGGATGGCGTTCAATGCGCGGGATTTTTCAAGATCTAACGGTTGCGTGTTGGATTCCGCGGGACAACTTGGGACGTATCAAGACGCGTTGGATCAGCGAGATCCAACGGCGAGCGTCAACTCCGTGTAGGGACAAATTCGGGATTTTGCGAGATCCCACATCTGACGGCCATCTGGCTTGCGCAGTGGGCAAATTTCGGTACAGATCTCATGCCATCTAAGGGCTGGTGTTCACTCCGTGGTTTTTAGCCAAATCTGATGGCCCAGAACGCACCCGAACATCCCAGTTAATTCCCCAACTCATTTCTAAGAGTTGTGTCCCAAAAACTAAAGGTTTTGTTTCCAAAACTCAAGAGATGTGTCCCAAACTAATGTGCCTACTCGATTCCTATATAAACCTCCTAAATCCACTTCATTCATCATCAATTCAATTCATTCTCTTCTTCTCTTCTCTTCTAAATTAGTATTATGTGTGTCTGGAATACTTATTGGGAAGTAATTTTAGTATAATCTAGAAAAAGGAAGAAAGAAGTTCGAGTGAAGTTTGAATTTCCAAAGCGTCTAGAAGATCATTCGCATTAGTCCAAGAGCTCATAATATTTACAAAGGTTCGTCCGCTTTCAGAATATAGAAGTACCATCTTAAAACTCTGAAAGGAAAGTCGTTGTATCCCGAAGGCATACACCCTAACGTTTGGTACTGTTACGGGGGTGTAAAATTTCTTAAGGAAAGAGAATTTATTCTCGCCTCGACTCCATTACATTTGTCTATCTCGGTTAATCCGAAAGAAGGAATATTGATAAATCATTATTCTCTAATAGTCTATCTCTCTATCAGTTAGAGAAAGGAAACTCTGTCTAAATCAAGCCAAGACAGAGAGATATCGACTTATCGATTGATAACCAGAGGAACAACAATCTTAAGACATTTTATTACGATTATTTCTCTGGTTATAAGAAATTGATTTGGTTTATTTTCTGTGTGTTTCAGAAATGGCAAGAACAAGAACCACTCTACGAGTTATTCCGCCTAACACCACGAATGGGGACAAACCAGAGAAGTTCAAGGGGACTGACTTCAACCGATGGAAGTTGAAGATGATGTTCTACCTAACGACATTGCGTCTGGTTACATACTTAACCGAAGAGAGGCTCACCAATGCAGAAATAGAGTATGAGGCGCAACGTACCGCTGAAATAGATGCATGGAAACAAGAAGACTTCTTGTGCAAGAACTATATCCTGAACAATTTAGACGACGGACTCTATAATCTGTATTCTATTATAGAAACGTCTAAGGCACTGTGGAACACCCTTATCAATAAGTATAAAACTGAAAAGGCGGGTGTCAAAAAGTTTATCGTAGGACGATTCTTGGACTACAAGATGACTGATTCAAAACCAGTTATTATCCAAGTCCAAGAACTGCAGAGTCTCCTACAGGAACTACAGGAAGATAACATGATAACGAATGAACCTTTCCAGGTCCGAGCTCTGATTTAAAAATTACCCACGGGGTGGAAAGACTTCAAAAATTATCTCCGCCACAAGAATAAGGATATGAGTCTTGAAGAACTCATCCTAAAGCTTCGAATCGAAGAGGACATTCGCATTACCGAGACGAACTCTGAAAGCTCTCTAATGTGAACGCCGTAGAGACCGGTCCAAGTAAGAATGTGAAGCGTAAGCATCCGTCTAAAGACGGAGGAAAGCCGAAGAGAAAGACCAAGTTTGGCCAATGTTAAAACTGTGGCAAACGAGGACATCTGGCTAAGGATTGTCGTTCCAAAACCGGCAAACGACGTAAGAAGGCAAATGACCAAGCCTCGCTGGTAGAAGACACCGAAACTCAGAATCTATGTGTTATGATTATTGAATCCGAAGAAGTGTCTGAGAAACTTCAGAATCTGAACCTCTGTGCAGTGGTATCTGTAGTTAACCTGGTTAATAACCAGAGAGTGGTGGGTCGACACCGGAGCAACTCGTCACATTTGTGGTGACAAAAGCATCTTCTCTTCTTATAAAGAAGTAGCCGAAGGAGAGACCTTGTTGATGGGAAACGACTCAACCACCCCAGTCGAAGGAAAAGGGAAGATCGTGCTGAAATTCACTTCGGGAAAGGAAGTGACTTTGAATGATGTACTCCATGCTCCTAACATCCGAAAGAATCTGGTTTCTGGTTCTCTTCTAAGCAAGAATGGGTTCAAACTAGTCTTTGAGTCAAATAACTTCGTCCTGTCTAAGAATGGGATGTATGTTGGGAAAGGATACTTATGTGGGGGTTCTCTAAATTAAATGTAACCTCTGTAACGCCGAAGGCGTCTATTATTAATAAAATTAATAATTCCATTTATATTGCTGAGTCTTCCAATATTTGGCACGAAAGACTAGGACATGTGAATAATAAGTCATTAAAGAAATTAATGAACTTAGAGTTAATTCCGAAAGTCGAAATTGACACAAAACGAACATGTCAAACATGTGTAGAGTCAAAAATGACTAAGACATCGTTCAAATCAATAAAACGAGACACAGAACCTTTAGACTTAATTCACAGTGATCTCTATGACTTGAAGATGGTTCAAACCAGAGGTGGTAAAAAGTATTTCATCACCTTTATCGATGATTCCACTCGGTTTTGTTATGTTTACTTACAGAGGAGTAAAGACGAAGCAATCGAAAAGTTCGAGCTTTATAAAACCGAAGTAGAAACTCAACTTAATAAAAAGTACAGGACTTGAGAAGCGATCGAGGTGGAGAATATGAATCTCCTTTCGCCGATATATGTGCGAAGAATGGCATAGTTCATCAAACGACAACTCCTTATACACCTCAACAAAATGGTGTAGCAGAGCGGAAAAATAGAACGTTAAAAGAAACGATGAACGCTTTCTTAATAAGTTCTGGTTTACCTCAGAACTTGTGGGGGGGCGATATTATCGGCTAATCACTTATTAAATAAGTTACCCCATAGGAAAACATGTAAAATTCCATATGAACTATGGAAAGGAAGGATGCCATCCTTCAAATACACGAAAGTGTGGGGGGTGCCTAGCGAAGGTATTAGTTCCTCCTCCTAAACGGATCAAAATAGGACCTAAAACTGTGGATTGTGTATACATAGGGCCCGCAATGAATAGTGGCGCCTATAGATTTTTAGTATAGAAGTCTGAAATTGAGGATATACACGTAAACACCATTCTGGAATCGAGAGATGCTAAGTTCTTTGAACACATCTTTCCTTTCAAACAGAATTCAGAAGTATCATCTGAAAGTAGAAAACGTGTAAGAGATGAGGAAGAGGAAAATCCAGAAACATCTAAGGAAGATGATATGGAAATCGAGGAAACAACACTCGAACCTCGAAGAGGCAAAAGGACAAAGATAGCTAAGACATTTGATCCTGATTTTCTAACATATATGGTAGAAAACGAACCTCAAACTTTTGCAGAAGCAATGGCTACTCCAGAAGCTCCATTCTGGAAAGAAGCTGTTAACGGTGAAATAGAATCCATTATGCAAAATCACACATGGGAGCTAGTAGACCTCCCACCAGGTTGTAAGCCTCTAGGCTGCAAATGGATTTTCAAAAGGAAATTGAAAATAGATGGATCTATAGACAAGTATAAAGCGAGACTTGTCGGAAAGGGATTCCGACAAAAAGAAGGGTTAGATTACTTCGACACATATTCTCTAGTTAGTCGAATCACCTCAATAAGAGTGTTAGTAGCTATAGCATCCTTATACAATCTGGAAATTTATCAGATGGATGTGAAAACCGCTTTCTTAAACGGACAACTCGAAGAAGAGATTTACATGAGCCAACCAGAAGGGTTCATAGCTCCGGGCCAAGAAAAGAAAGTGTGTAGATTAGTGAAATCACTATATGGGCTAAAGCAAGCTCCAAAGCAGTGGCACTTAAAGTTTGATGACACATTACTATCAAACGGATTTAAGATCAACGAATGTGATAAATGTGTCTATACAAAGATCACTGCTAAAGGATGTGTTATTCTATGTTTGTATGTGGATGACATGTTAATTATGGGAAATAATTTAGATGTCATTAATACAACTAAAAAGATGCTTTCAAAAACTTTCGCCATCAAAGATTTAGGGAAAGCAGAGGTCATTCTTGGAATTAAGGTTTCCCAGACGGCCGAAGGGATAAGTTTATCTCAGACGCATTATGTTGAGAAAATCTTAGAAAAATTCAGCAAAGATGACCTAAAAGTGGCGAATACTCCGATAGATCCAAGTATTCACTTAATGAAGAATACAGGGAACGGAGTAAGACAGTTAGAGTACTCTCGTATTATTGGAAGTCTGATGTACCTAATGAACTGTACTCGACCACACATAGCCTACTCAGTCAGTAAGCTAAGTAGATTTACGAGTAACCTGAATAACACACATTGGAATGCCATAACGAGAGTGTTACGGTATCTACGAAAGACGAAGGAGTACGAACTCCATTATACCACATATCCCGCAGTCTTAGAGGGATATGCAGATGCAAATTGGATATCAGATACCGACGACACTAAGTCAACCAGTGGATATGTGTTCACATTGGGAGGGGCTGCCATATCTTGGAAATCTACGAAGCAAACATGCATTGCTCGATTGACAATGGATTCAGAATTTATTGCTCTAGATAAAGCAGGGGAACAAGCAGAATGGCTGCGACAATTCCTTGAAGATAGTCCAATATGGGCAAAGTCGGTGCCTGCAATCAACATACACTGCGATAACCAAACAGCGATTGCACTAGCACAAAGCAAGATGTACAACGGTAAGTCTCGACACATTTGTCGAAGACATAATACCGTTAAGCAACTTCTCTCTGAAGGGATCATAACTATAAATTATATAAGATCCAAAGATAACCTAGCGGATCCATTTACAAAAGGGTTATCTAGAGAGTTAGTAGTTGCATCATCAAGGGGAATGGGGCTAACGCCTAAAGTAAATGAGTAAAGACATGGTGAAACCCTACCTAGATGACTGGAGATCCCACGATCTAGGTTCAAAGGGCAACTGAAGCTATATCCTGACTCGACAGTAACACTGTAAGAGATTTCTATCTCTTACCCATTCCTAGGATGACAACAGTGTTGCCTGCAGTGAGAGGCTAAGCATTGTAGGGGCCAAAATACGTCACCAGGGGCGCCCTCGGAAATACACGATTGATAGGCTTACGCGGTGACCAATCCCATGAATTAATAACCAATGGGCCCAACCCGTTTATCTTCAGGCATCCCGAAGTAACGTTAAAGTACGGAAGTACGTCCAGCGCTAGATAAAGAGGTCCGTCCTCACCAGCATATTAAAGTACGGGAGTACGTCCAGCTCTGTATAAAGAGGTCTGTCCTCACTAGCAGGCCAAAGTACAGAAATGCAACCAGCTCTGGATAGAAGAGGTCCGTCCTCTCCTCCTCAGCTAACCTCTCTTCGTATACCCGTTGGGGAAGCATTACGGTCGTTGAAGATGACAATATCCCCAATATATCTGTTGGATGGGAGTTGCGATATTCCCATTCATGGTAATAACTCTGTGCGTTACCATACTCGAGACAACAGCTCACCACCAGGTGACGGTTGACCAAAACGGACAGTTGACCACAAAACTCTATATAAGGATCCAACTCCGGATAACAAGAAGGAATATCCAAATTCACTTGCAATCAACGAACCATTTATTTTCTCTCTCATATCAATCATCCAAACCTTTGGCAGGCAACCAACGATTGCTACTACCGTCATCTCCTCACCTGCTGAAAGAAGATGAACGATCCTTCTCTCTCCTAAATGATCACCTGCTCAAGGAAGACGGGTGATCTTTCTCAGTCCTGCCGACCTGACAACCAAGGATGGACGACCAGACGACCGTTTATTTCTCTCTCCAAACGACTAAGGGGTGCAGGCGCTTCGCGCTTCAATTTGCTCGACGTCCAGAGAACTAAGGCAAACATACACTTGGTTGTATCACCTTTTCTCCCAACGAACGACTCGCTCAATCATCATATCAAACTCCATAGCTCCAACTCTAGTTTACAGTTCTTATTTACTCTTTGTCAAGTTTACTGACTTGACCGTCGGAGCCCCCTTAGGCCGCACCATCCCGGTGTCCCGTAAGATCTCACGGTCATGTGTGTTGTTCTCTTTTGCTACAGGTTAAGCCCAAAGACGTCGTCGGCGCCCGCAAAAATATTAACAGGTGGAGATTCCACGTCCGGTCAAGGGCCCGGTCCAGCTGACTTCTTGACCCGCGATTTCTTACCCTCAAGTTTTGCGCTAGAAGGAGGGGGCTGACTACTAATTACTGAGCTTATCCCAATGACACAAGAGATGACTAACACTCCACTCGACGTAGCATCCTAACTCCAATGCTAACAACTTAAATGCAAGAGAACACGCAACGATACAGGGCTTTGGAAGAGGAGAACATCTTGGTCAGAGTCGAGAATCAATTATTGCAGGAAAAAATCACGGAGCTGTCTGTAGCCGTACCACCTCGAAGGCCAGTTGCACCTAGGCAGACAGAGCTGAATCCCAAAGAACGGGCTGAAAGGACCACTGGAGCAGGGGGCACGGCAAGCCAACCAATCCTCCGCTCAACAGCTCTGGAGCAGTCAACCAGGACAGAAGCATGCGGTACCTCAAGCCGACCAGTCACTCAACCAGACCTGGATGACAATCAACATCCAACAACGCAGGCCACGGCTGCACCCCACTCCTCTGCTCTTCCTCATTTACATACTGTACCTATGTTGTAGGCTAATGGGAATTACATCCCTACTAACCCGTACTCCCCTAGAGATAATTCTCTAGAGCAGAGCTTGGCTAAAAGCCTAGCAGACTTAGAGGCTTTACTTACACGTATACCTGGGGTTCCGACTCCATTTAAAAAGAGTCTGCCCCAAAGTTATGCCGACTCACCATTTGTAGATGCCATCGCTCTTGTTGAAATGCCCAGGAAATTTAGCTTCCCGAATATGAAGATGTATGATGGTACATCTGACCCAGCTGACCACATCGCTTCTTACAAGCAACGTATGTTCACCACTGCAAGAAGATAGAAAAGTTGTCTGGCGACTTATACAGAATACAACAGAGGAGAGGCGAACCTCTTAGAGAGTACGTTGGAAGATTCAACAGGGAAAAAGTGCCAATCCCATACTGCAACACTGAGACTGCTGTAGACGCCTTCAGGAAAGGGCTCCTGTATGACGGAGAATTGTACAAAGAGCACCAAGTTCAACTTTACGACCCTTGATGACGTACTAGTTAGAGCTTGGTTGGAGATCAGGTGAGAAGAAGTCAAGACCCACCGCAACAAAGGGTATCCCTATGACGACCAATATAGCGATCGACGATCCAGGGGACCCGATCGCAGGCTGCAACACAGAGGCAACAGAGACCCGTACCCAGCAAGGCGTCCAAACCCAAGTGAGAACATGAGACCTCTAGATCCTCCATCTAGACGACCTGACGAAAAGGTCCATGCTCCTCCTACGGCGAGACTTCCAGAGTACAACCTTAATGTTGAACCCAGCGAAGTAATAGCTGTAATGAAAGGTATGGGCAACACCGTGAGATGCCTAGGTAAGATCAAAACTCCAAGCGACAAAAGGGACAACTCCAAGTGGTGCGAGTTTCATTCAGATCACGGACACACTACTAGAGATTGTATAGCCCTGCAATTGGAGTTAGCAGAGCTGTTGAAAAGAGGGCACCTCACGGACTTGCTAAAAGAGAAAGGAAAAAGGACGCTAGCACTTAGGGACTAACAAATAAAGGAGCCAGAGCCACCAATCTCAACAAGGACATGCTCAATGATCACTGGAGGTTCGGAAGTAAGCGGAGTCAGCCATTCAGCCGCCAAAAGATGCGCAAGGATAGCTCATAACCCTGCAACACACTCAACTGATGCTCCATCACCAGCTTGTACTGATCAGATCATCAGCTTCGTAGACAACGAAGTCACAGGACTCGTCAACCCTCACCATGACGCTCTCGTCCTATCTCTTACAATTGCTAACGTTCTGGTAAAGAGAATTTTACTTGATAATGGATCATCCGATAATGTACTGTTTCTACATGCTTTACAAGGTATGGGCTTAGACGAGACAAGCACATGTCGTCGATCGACCGTACTCATTGGCTTTAGTGGTGAACAGAAGCAGACCTTGGGGGAAGTATTACTACCTGTCTATGCTGGAGGACTCAACTTGCCGACCACATTCGTGGTGTTGGACTCTCCGTCGACCTATAACATGATCTTAGGCAGACCATGGATCCACGCAATGAGAGCAGTACCTTCAACCTTCCATCAGGTAGTATGGTTCCCCACACCTTGGGGAGTCAGGGAGATTAAAGGTGACCAAGGGGCCTCTCGTAATTGTTATAAAAATACAATGAAATCTCCCAAGACCCCTTTATAGCAATTGCAGACTAAGCAGCCACACAGTGCTGACCCTGACCAACCTAGCATAGAGGAGCTGGATGAAGTACAAATCCATCCAGACTACCCTGACCATAAAGTACAGGTAGGGTCTAGTTTAAGTCCTGCTCTTCGAAAAGAGCTCATAGACTTCCTTACCATAACAAGACATGCCCGAAAGACTCATTTCCCCTGCCCCACATAAATATGTTAGTAGATGCGACCGCCGATCATGAACTCCTTAGCTTCATGGATGCCTTCTCGGGGTACAATCAAATTCTTATGCACCCCGAAGACCAATAAAAAACCTCTTTCATAACAGAGAGAGGCATCTTTTGTTATAAAGTTATGCCATTCGGACTAAAGAATGCAGGAGCCACTTACCAAAGGTTAGTCAACAAAATGTTCGCTAATATGCTCGGCGACACAATGGAGGTGTACACTGACGACATGCTGGTCAAATCCTTTGAAGCTGCACAACACATCAACCACTTGCAGCAGGCCTTTGAGGTCTTAAAAAGGTACAACTTGAAATTAAATCCAAATAAATGTTCATTTGGTGTATCCTCAGGAAAGTTCCTAGGGTATGTAGTCAGATACAGAGGGATCAAAGCGAATTCGGACCAGATACAGTCGATAGTAAACATCCCTTCTCCCAAGTGTGTGAAAGACGTGAAAAAATTGGCAGAAAGAGTAGCGGCCCTGAGCCGGTTCATCTCTCGGTCATCCGAGAAATGTCACCTCTTCTTTGCTACTCTGAAGAAACACAAAGACTTCAATTGGACACCAGCATGCGATGATCCACTTCAACAACTGAAGCAGTACCTCACTTCACCTCCATTGCTTTCAAAACCCAAGCCAGGTGAGCACCTTTACATTTATTTGGAAGTGTCTGAAACAGCTGTCAGCGCCGTCTTGGTGAGAGAAGAGGACGGTAAGCAACTTCCAGTCTACAATGTCAGTAAGTCCTTGCTTAATGCTGAAACTCGGTACAGTCAACTAGAAAAGCTGGCATTAGCTTTGGTGACGACCGCTAGAAAGTTGAGACCGTACTTCCAATGTCATTCCATTGTGGTCGTCACTGCCTTTCCAATGAAGAATGTCCTGCACAAGCCAGACATGTCTGGACGTTTAACTAAGTGGGTGGTCGAACTAAGTGAGCACGTCATCACGTACCAACCATGGACAGCGATCAAATCCCATTATTAGCTGACTTTATTGCCGATTTTACTCCTGACTTTCTAATGCAGGCCCAAAAGGAATTGCTCTGTCTCACTGATCCAGACCCTCGAAAGTGAAACTTGTCCGTAGATGGGTCGAGTAATATGAACGGAGCCGGTCTTGGCGTCATCCTGACCTCCCCACAGGGGGACATAGTCCAGCAAGTAATAAGGTGAGAATTTAAAGCTACTAACAATGAGGCGGAGTATGAAGCGTTAATTGCATGTCTATCCTTGGAGAATTGGGGATCAGGAACCTCGATGTGAGGTCTGACTCCCAATTGGTGGTCAACCAACTTCAAGGCACCTACCAAGCTAAAGATGCTAGAATGACAGCCTACTTGGAACATGTCAAGGAGATCCAAAAACATTTTCAAGAGGTTAAGTATGAATGGGTACCAACGACTGAAAATGGGCATGCAGATGCTTTGGAAAACCTTTGCTCGTCCATTCAAACCAAGGTAGCACAAGACATACCTCTTGTCCTGCTCCAGTGGCCAGCCGTCTGGAGAACCCCACAGCCAGAAGTAGCAGCTACAGATACCGCTGACACCTGGATGACCCCTGTCATACAGTACCTGAACAATGACGAGCTTCCCTCAGATAAGAATGAAGCCAGAAGGTTAAAAGAAAAGGTCGCGAGATTTTGCTACTTGACGGTCAACTGCTTAGAAGATCTTATTCAGGTCCTTACCTCAAGTGCATCACTCCAGAAGAAGGTAAGTATGTTTTAAAAGAATTACACGAGGGAGAATGTGGCAACCATTCTGGCGGTCGTAGCTTAGCCAATAGGGTTCTGACTGTTGGCTATTACTGGCCAACCATGAGGGCTGATTGAATTGATCATGCCAAACGATGTGACAAATGCCAAAGGTTCGCCCAAACTTCTCATCTCCCTCCAGAAAAATTAAATTCCATACTATCACCTTGGCCTTTCATGAAATGGGGCATGGACATAGTGGGGAAACTTCCCACTGCCCCAGGCCAACGTGTATACATGTTGGCCATGACCGACTATTTTTCCAAGTGGATCGAAGCAGAGACCTTCCACCAAATAAAAGACAAAGAGGTCATGAGTTTTGCGTGGAAGCATATAATTTGCAGGTTTGGAGTACCTAAGGAGATAGTCACCGACAATGGATCTCAATTCATTAGCTTTGCCTTCCAAGACTTTTGCAAAGACTAGGGTATAAAGCTCAGCTTCTCAACCCCAAGGTATCCTCAAGCCAACGGCCAGGCCGAATCCTCTAACAAAACTATCATGAACTCTCTAGAAAAGAAACTAGAAAAAGCTAAAGGAGCGTGGGCAGATCAACTACCGGCGGTACTGTGGGCTTATCGAACAACTGTACGGACGCCGACAGGTGAAACCCCTTTCTCATTAGCTTATGGTTCTGAAGCTGTAATTCCAACTGAAACAGGAGTCCCTACCGCACGGTACCAGTGGACTGAAGAAGAAAGCAATTGGGTCGAGCTTAACCACAACCTCGACACGATTGACGAGCTATGAGACAGAGCGGCCATTAGAAACGCCGTCTACCAACAAAGAGCAGCCTCTCACTATAACAAAAATGTCCGAGCCCGATCCTTCAAAGTTGGGGATTGGGTACTTCGAAGGGTCTTTTAAAACACCAAGCAGACAGGAGCAGGCAACTGGCTCCTACTTAGGAAGGACCTTACCTGATCACCCAAGTAGTGGGACAAGGAGCATACAAGCTCCGCTCACAAGAAGGTCTGGACATCAACAACAGTTGGAATGCGAAACACCTAAAACGGTACTATTTCTAACTCAATTTCACTGATTTATTTTCTACCTTTTTCCATCACTTATTGACTTGGGCGTCGGAGGGTCGATGGCTATGCCATCAACCTCCCCCACCTAAGGGCTATGCAGGCAGACCAAGCTTCGACTGGGGGACAAGCGGAAGGAAACAACAATCGCTTTGCCAAGCAAAAGTCGACAAACGATGCCTACTTCTCCAAGAGACAAACTAGGGTAAACACAACCCCGCATCTACCCCATTTGAAGACAACCAGCTCTGTAAGCTAGCTCCGCACTACTTCAGACTCCAGTTCTGCCTACTGCCCAGATCTGCAAGCCAGCTCCGCACTGCTTCAGACCCTAGCTCTCCCCAAAGTCGGCCCAACTCAGCAAGCCAGCTCCGCACTGCTTCAAACCCAAACTCTGTCGAATGTCGGTCCAGCTCTGCAAGCTAGCTCCGCACTGCTTCGGACTTCAGTTCTACTCACGTCAGTACATGTAAAAGTCTTGTTGAGAGACGATATTTACTAAAACGACACTGCTCGTATCACATGAATATTTCCCTTGTAATACAACATTATTTCAAATACAATGATGTTTCAATTCAAGTCTATGCAAACCAGACTAAGGGCTTCAACGACACGAAACTTAGTCCAACCATAGACCTTCTCAAGCTCTAAGCTCAGACTAGGGGGACAAATGGACAGTCATCCTCCACGAATTTCAAACGCGTTATGACACTCAACATACACTGACCCGAGTATTGAATAAGGCAAGCCACGCTTCGCCAAAACACTCCAAGCTTTGGCCACGCCAAACACA
>BEHA01000721.1:848033-880102 GCA_002897215.1 Eschscholzia californica subsp. californica
AAATTATCATAAGGATAATGACAAGCAAAATCCATATATATTTAATCTATTAACTAAACTGTCACCTTCGACTAAGTATGGAAATAATACTAAGGTCATAGGCATTAAGCTTTAAGCTTAGACTAGTAAAATTGAGGGTGTAAGGAGTTACACGGGCAGGCTCAAATTTTACAAACTCTTATTATCAGAAATAAGTTAATTATTTCGTCGTTAAATCAATGTTTAGTGTTTAATCGACAGTCCAAAAATAATGAAGCATTCCAAGTAGGTTTATCAGATGCATGATCTAGTAAATGAAACCCTACTAAGTGAACTTGGAATAGATTCATTATTAAGTCCCTAGTCCAGGTCATTGCATGGACAATAATGACTCATGAAGACTAGCATGGGAGATTGACTGATAGCGCAGTTTCATGGGGTATAGGAATACAGTATTTAAGTCAATTACATGAGTGTATGATTGAAGAATATACACTGGATAACCCAAACATGGGAGTTCTTCAAAAGTTGAAAAACTTCATGAACACTCATAGGCAAGATTGGAGAGATTCTTTAAACATGATTACTCCACTCATCTTATGTAAGGAATGTCGAACTTTGGTACCGTCAAACGCCGTGCCGTAAAAGGAGGCTATAAAGACGGATTACTGGGGAAGACAGGATAGACATGAAGTTAAGTGGGAGTACAAGACTGAATGATGTCCTCCTATTAAGATAGGATAAGTATCTCCGGGCCACTTGAGGAGAAGTAATTGAAAATGTGTGGCCACACTCAAATGGATTAATGGTTAATCATTTGTTTTGACAGTTGTTCTCCAGATCAAGAAAGTCTGAAAGATATGACGTATCAGATGAGATACGAAGAAACATGGGAATCAAGCATTGCACTTGTTCTAAGTACAAGTGGGAGACTGAAAAATATATTTGTTCGGTCTGAAGGAGATGTCCTTCCGAAGGAGTGTCCTTCGACCAAGATGGCAATGCGATCAATTTGTCAGCTAGGATAACGATGACCATACTGTGAAGATCATCCAGTCCGGTCCAATTAGGGGTCGTAATGCTTTGCTAGAAGCCAACTACGATCGTCGGATCACTTTGGTGATTCGCGGCTAACATAGAACAGATCCTACAACGGGTTACACATAAGAGTGGTAACTTGATCGGAGAGACTTGACTAGACAGGAACAGGCTAAAGATGGATTGGATCCAACTAAAAAGGCCGAAAAGGTTCGAATGGAGATTCGG
This sequence comes from Eschscholzia californica subsp. californica, assembly GCA_002897215.1. NCBI lineage: Eukaryota > Viridiplantae > Streptophyta > Magnoliopsida > Ranunculales > Papaveraceae > Eschscholzia > Eschscholzia californica. Next base: position 849,279 of record BEHA01000721.1, read on the forward strand.
AACAAGATAGAAAGAACCGGGCCTAAAAGGGGTGCCCGGAGTAAGGCTTTTTGGGCCGGCCATATGATGGCCGACCAAGGTAACTGGGCCGGCCATATAAAGCCCATAGTGGGCTGCCCTGGCCGGCCACACTAAAGGGATAGCCAAAATACCCTAAAAGGGTATTTTGGTAATTATCTTTTTCGTGACCCGAAAATAGAAAGACCTAATCTGAATATGATTCTAATTAAGGTTTCTCTATATATATAGGGTCATTAGAGAACAGAAAAGGTGTGGATTTTTCTCTGGAAGAAAAATATACAGCTCTCTCTCTCAATATACAGCTAGTGGAGAGAGATATTTGTAGAGAAAAAGCTCCCGTTTTATAAATCTAGTCAAGAAGAAGAGTTCTTCTCAACCTTCTATTAAGTCCTAGCAGTCTGAAAGGAAGGGAAATCAAGTCAACACACTCGGTGTCTCAAGTAGAGGAACTACAATTAGAGCTCTCGATCTTTCACACGCGATTGGGAAGGTTCGAGGGAAAAACGCGTTCAAGGTATTTATCCCTCTTCTAGTTCGTTGATTAGTTCATGCATAATCGATCCTGGTAATCTAGTGTTAACATATATGTATGTTGAGATTCCGCTTAGAACACTAGACAATTGGGTGTATTAGATACACACTGATTCCTACCACCATTTTCAATTAGATAATTTTGAAAAGATAGAATCGAATTCCCCACCACCATCACTCTAAAGTGTATGGATTTTGTGATTAAAACGATTTTCAATTACCTTTTGAAAATCTTGAAGCACTCATTAACCTGAGATTTTTCTTTTAAAAAACAACCATGTATATGGTGCATAATCATCAATTAATATAATGGAATACCGAAAACCCAAATTAGAAGTAACTGGTGCAGGGCCTCACAAATCCGAAAGTATTTTGGGTAAAGGAGCATTTGCTCGAGAAGTGGATGAAGAGTATGTGAGTCGGTGGTGTTTTGCAAGAACACAATTGTCGCAAACACCAACATTTTTGGGAAATTGAGAAGTAATATTATTCAAATTGATAAGAGAAAATGCTTGAACATGATGATGGCCTAATCGTAAATGACATGCATTAAATTTTATTATTGTTCCTAAAAACTTGAGTTAACTTCATAATACATTTATTAAAATCAGAAAGAGCAGATGCCGAACATTGATATAAACCTCCTTTATTGGGACCTTCAAGGACTCGTTTCCCTCTTTGGCAATCTTGCACAAAGAACCAATCACGATAAAAAAAACAACAAAACAGTCAAGGTCCTTTGTTGATTGAGAAACTAATAGTAAACTTTTCGTGATTGGTGATACATGAAAGACGTTCTCTAAGATTATAGAGTGACAAGGAGAACCAAATTTAACACTACCAATGTGTTGCACGGGCAATGAGGATCCATTTCCAATAGCTACATGATATGGTCCATAATATGGATTCATATTTGCCCTCGTGGAGGAATCCTTTGTCGTCTGATTTGATGATCCAGAGTCTGCATAGTAATTAGGATCATTTGGTTGATAAGCGGAAAATGATTGAGGTAATTAGGCTGAAAATTCATATCTATGCGGTGAAGATGGAGTAGAAGTTGTGACTTACGGTTGGAATTTTGGGCTGAAAATGTCGACTCTAGATATGCAATGTAATCCTTTGCAATATTGAATTCTTGAGTTTGATAAAGAACTAAATCATACAAAGTTGTATTAATCCAACTGATCAATGTTTGATATATACGAATCCACAGTGAAAAAGCTGGATTAAGGCATTCTAGACTTGTAACTGGATCGATAATAAAAGGGGCAAGACAGTTACATTTGAGTCGACATGACTCTAGAGATCCTATGATTTTAGGATGGGAAAATCTACTTCCTCCATGTCAAATAATTTGTGTGATCAAGCTTGATTGACACCAAATGGACCAAATTGGTAAACGAGGGATAATGTTGAGATGACAAGGAAGATGGAGGATATGGGTTAGTAGTTGTCGGGATTGAAGATGTTGGATCAGTGGAAACCATTTTAAAATATAACTAAAGAAATATCTAAGAGGGAAAAAAATTAAAGAGAAGAACCAAGAGCTCGTGATACCATAAAAAGAAATAATACATCTTTTGAAATATGAGTTTCTTTGGTTGCTTTATACGACAACCAAGATACTTATATACAGTGTTTTCTCAATGATATAGAGGATTTCCATCAATGAGATTTATTTGGAATCAAATTTTACATTCAAATCCTTCAGTTACTCTTTCGTGTATTATCAAGTTTGTCTTGTTCAATTGTGGAACTATGCACTATATGTATCGAACTACTCTTTGTTTAAGGCGTTAAGGTGAAACATGTGATACCACCTTTTTCTTTATAACTCTTCTTAACATTTTAACTTGTAGGTTCAGTATCCAAACTGCACCAAATTGCTACTTTGTAGTTTTGGCAGTTAACCGAATCAAATCAGGAATATTCTAGTGTAGTTTTTCAAAACCCGTTATCAAATTCAGACGAATTGGATGATTGATTATCTAATCATCGGTTATCCATCTGATGCACACATTTTACCCAAAATTGTAGATTATGAGTTTGATTGGTTAGATTCACTCAAATCTAACCAGTGTAGTTTCCCAAAATCCTAACTAATATAGGAAACTAGATATATACGTGAATCTAATGATAATAATAATATTAGATAATTACAAGGAAACTAATTATATGAAACAAAATATCTAAATTTGTAATTATCTTGGGTTTCTCGGTTCAATATTCATGATTTTGCCAGCTCTCGAAGGTTGATTTTGATATTTGTATCAATCTTCTATATTTTAATATAAGCTCACAACATTGGTAAAATTTAAAGATTCAGTGCAAAGACAAATGGATACTTACCTGTTCTATAACATTTACAAAAAATACAAAAAATAACAAAAAGTTATGGTACAAAGTAAGTGCTATCATTTAGAAGTCACGAAAACACACACACATGTTAAGGAAGTACATGTTTTATTTTCTGAAGTCAAATTTGAAATACCACTCGAGGTCTGATTACTTCGAATAACAACTTTAAATGTTCGTACTGTACTGTTTGACTTATGATACGTGACTTGTCTGAATTATCGAGTTTAACTGATTTGTGTCTATTTTGGAGGAGTTGGATTCTGATACGGAAAAAAACACAGTGTTACTTCTCTTACCATACTTGGATCGTAGATGAGTTTTGTTGTGAGAATCCAAGACGTTAGAATTTGACTCGTCTGATTCTGTAATCCTGATGTTCCCTTTCAATTTATTTTGGTCATTTTAGGGGGGGGTTGTGGATTGGGACATTCGTGGACATTTGAGTGTCCGCGAAAGTCCGAGGAATTCAAATCCGGACATTTGAAAGTCTACGAAAGTCCGTGACATTCAAATCCAGACATTTGAAAGTCCTTGAAAGTCTGAGGCATTCAAATCCCCACATTTGAGAGTCCATGAAAATCTGAGGCATTGGATTATAGGCAAAATGTCCCAAACTTTGGTAGACTTCATAGTTGATGGATTTTGTGAAGGATTTGGGACAAATTTGGAGCCCAAAATGTCTTTACAAAAACAAGAAACATTTGGAGTCCATCATGTGATTAAACTTTAATAATAATATTAAAATAATAAATGACCACCAAATGTCCATCAATATTCACAGATATCTACGAAATTCGAAAAATATATTTTTGAAATGTCCATACAAATATATTATTTAATGTGATTAAATAATAAAAATATTAAAATAATAAATGTCTACCAAATGTCCATCAATGTCCACAAATATCCAAAGATGTCTACGAAAGTCGAAAAATATATTTTGAAATGTTCATACAAATATATTATTTAATGTGATTAAACAATAAAAATATTAAAATAATAAATGTCTACCAAATGTCCATCAATGTCCACAAATATTCACAGATGTCTACGAAAGTCGAAAAATATATTTTGAATGTTCATACAAATATATTACTATTTCATGTGATTAAACAATAATGATAATATTAAAATAATAAATATCCACCTAATGTCCATCAATGTCCACAAATATTTACAGATGTCTACGAAAGTCGAAAATTATATTTTTGAAACGTTCATACAAATATATTATTTAATGTGATTAGACAATAATAATATTAAAATAATAAATGTCTACCAAATGTCTATCAATGTTCACAAATATTCACAGATGTCTATGAAAGTCGAAAAATATATATTTGAAATGTTATTATAAATATATTATTTCATGTGATTAAACAATAATAATATTATTAAAATAATAAATGTCTACCAAATGTCCACCAATGTCCACAAATATTCACAAATGTCTACGAAAGTCGGAAAATATATTTTTGAAATGTTTTTTTTTTTTTGTTGAACTATGAAATATTATTAAGCAACCAAAGTACCTTTACAATACATATTAACTAAAAAGTAAGGAACATTTTTCCAAGTCTTATATCTATTCTTCTTGCGAGCCCATTTTGCTAATTTGTCCGCATGGCTATTGAAAGTTCCCTTCGTATGACTGAATTTGACGCTTTCAAAGCTTTTCCTGATTTTTTTGATTCTTCGAACGTGGATCATCGATTGCCATTGGATTTTATGTCTCGGGTTATTCAAGTGCTGGATGAGGTTGATATTGTCGCTTTCTACTATAATAGATTTGTGATGATTTTCCTCTGCCCAAGTGAGACCTTGGAGTAATGCAATTGCCTCACTTTCTTCATTGTTTCTTGCTCGGGTTGATGTTACTTTAGCTTCCACAAACTTAGATTGATCATCGTGAACTATAAGACTGGTGCCAATGTTATTATCAATAGTCGTAAAAGATGCATCCACATTAATTTTCACGTAAGGTAACACCGAAGGTTTTCATGTTTCCACATTAGTAGGTTTCAGGTTAGTTATAGCTCTGTTGGTTTTAGGAAAGGCCGAAATCATATTTATAACTGAACTAGTATTACTAATTGTATGTTGAAAGCAATGATCGCAACGAGTTTTCCAAATGTGCCAAAGTATAGTGACAAAATGAATATTGTTATATGTGTAACTATTTTGACTCGGTTCTTGCCAAGACAGTATCCAATCAGTGATAGATGCAATGTTAGTCGAAATGATATTAAAGTGAAACCAGATATTCCTAGCTAGAGGGCAATGTAAGAGTGCATGTTCAATGGTTTCTGTATCTGTGCAATTCGGGCAGACAAGAATGTTATCTATGTACTTACCTATTCTCTCTATAACAGGGAGGGCTTTCGTAGGGATAGACCAAATAAAGTTCCAGTTAATGGGAGGGGGAGGTTGCGGATTGTTGTTGAGACTAAGATGTTGATACATAGATTTTACAGAGAAATACCAGATTCAGTTAGAGCCCATTTCAATTTATCAGTGCCTTCATTATGAAGTGGGATAGCTTTGATGAGATTTTTCGTGGGTTCATCGAACGTATCACTGAGGATATCTTCGTTCCAGCGATCATTTGTGATGAGTTGCGAAATTTTGACCAGATTAGAGTTATTGGGATTCAATACTGTGTTATTAATACCGGGGATCCAATTATCTGTCCAAATGTTAATGTGCTCCCCGGTGTGAACTTCCCAAGTAGTCAGGTTATCGATTTGATCAAATTGTTTTCTGAGGACTTTCCAATTCCACGAGTGGTGAGATTTAGCCTGGCCCGGGGAATCCGCATTAGGAAAGTATTTGACTTTGAGGAATTTGACCCACATCGCATTGGGATCCGATTTGAGCCTCTAGGCCAGTTTGCTGAGGAGGGTTGTGTTGTCAAGTTGGGGGTGATGGATGCCCAGCTTTCCTAGATTTTTAGGAAGACAAATATATGACCATGCTTTGGTGCATATACCTTTAGACTTTCCCCACCAGAAGGACTTTTGTAAAGTCGCTATGCTTTTGCTTATGCCTTTGGGAATGGCAAAGCATTGCATCTGGTATCGGGGAGCGACCGCAGCAACAGCTGAGATAACAACTGTTCGACCCGCTTGGGAGAGGAAGGAATGATTCTATTTGGACAGTTTGTTTTTAATTTGCTCTAGGATGTTTTTAAAGGCCTTAGTTTTTTGCGCGGCGATGAAGAGCTGCGCACCCAAGTATTTCTCAAAAGTGGAAGCGTATTTAACTTTGAGGGTGCGCATGATGAGATGCTTAAACTTGGGATAAGAATTTTTTGAGTAAAAGATGTTAGATTTGGTGTAGTTTATCATCTGGCCCGAGGCAGAGCAAAATAGGTCAAGGATATTCTTGAGGTTACGAATGTTATCAATCGAATTTTTGCCAAAGATGATGCAGTCGTCTGCAAAGAGGAGATGAGAGATCGTGAGGTTGGTATTATTTGTGGGAAAACCCAGAAATTGACCCTGACCTGAGTTAGAGGTGAGGAGACGGCTAAGACCGGCCAGAGTGAAAAGGAAGGGAGAGAGAGTCCCCTTGTCTAATTCCCCTAGAAGGGTAGATTTTCTGGCATGGGCGCCCATTGATGAGAACCGACATAGAAGGAGTAGATATGCAGTTAAAAATCATGTTACACCAGTGTTCGGAGAAACCAAGCTTTCTCATCACTTCTATCAAAAAGACCATTTAATTCTGTCGAATGCTTTGGACATATCTAATTTTAGTCCAAAAAAACCAGTGGCCCCTTTCATCTTTTTGTATGAATGAATAAGTTCTTGGCCAATGATAATGTTGTCTGAGATCTGTCTACCTGGGACATAAGCAGCTTGGAAGGGGGATATGATGGGGTTGAGGTGGAGTTTTAGACGTTCAGCAAGGATTTTCGTGATAATTTTATAAGTAGTATTAAGAAGGCTGATGGGGCGGTAGTCCGTAGGGGTTTGAGGCATAGAGGTTTTAGGAATAAGGCAGATATGTGTATGATTGGTATTGGGGGGAAGGATAGCTGAATGAAAAAAATGTTGGACTAAATTATAGATGTCGTGGCTAACTGTGTCCCAATTGGACTGAAAGAAGAAGGGAGGGTAGCCATCCATGCCTGGAGCAGCATCTTTCTTCGGCCATTGGATGGCCAGGTCAATTTCAGATTTGTCTGGAATGGCTGTGAGCTCCGAGTTTTGGGAGGGGGAGATGATGGGGTTGAAGAGATAGAGATGATGGGGTCGGAGGTGGGATTTGAGGTGGTGTTGATATTGAGGAGATGGGAGGTGAAGGTATTCTGAATGTCTTTCATGTCTTCCTGCCAAACTCCGTTATTATCTTTGATCGCAAGAGTTTGATTATTTCTGTTACGTTGAATGGTCTGGGAGTGGAAGTATTTAGTGTTTTTGTCTCCCAGAGAGATAAAGTTATTTCTTGATTTTTCCTTCATAAACGTTTTTGATGCCTATAGAGCTCTTCAAGTCTGGCTGTGAGGATCGCCATATCATTTTTATTATGATTGTTCTGAAGGGAGGAAATGGTGTTGTTAATTTGCTTTTCAATGTTGCCGAAGACATTTTTGTTCCACTTGGTTAAGTGTTTGCTGGGAGAAGAAAGGTGGTGTTGAATATTATGAGCTGTGTGGTTTGTGTTGTCCAGGGCCCACTTACTAGCTATAAAATCATGGCATTCCGGGTGGGACATCCAAGTTCGGATGCATTTAAAGGGTTTAGGTTGGGGTTGATGTTGGTTCATGGTATTGAGGAATATAGGATTATGATCCGACCCGACAGTGTCCAAATGAGTGAGGCAGGAGCTGGGAAAGCTTTGAAGCCACTTGTCATTTATCAGAGCTCTATCTAGTCTTTCTTGGATGAGCTTGCCTGCAAATTGACGATTGCTCCAGGTGTAAGGGTTACCTTGATAGCCTAGGTCTATTAAACTTAGTTGATTAATATAATTTAGGATTTTGGGAAGGTGGGAATTGGAGGTGTTGGATCCTCCATTTTTCTCCCCTGGATCTAGGATGCAGTTAAGATCGCCAATTACAATCCAGGGGATGTCGGTGGTGGGTTTGAGGTTGAGAAGGGTTTTCCATGGAGTGAGTTTATTTTTACTATACGGGCAACCGTAGAAACCCGATATGATAGTATGGGTAGTGCTATTAGGGTCACTCACAGAGGCATGAATAATATTAGCATTGGAGTTGATGATGGATAGGTTGATGTGATGTTTCCAGTAGAGGACAAGTCCTCCAGCTTTATTGGTTGGCTCCACAAAATGGCTCTCATACCTTTTAGCAATCGGAATGTGTCTCTCGATATTAAACGATTTGTTCTTAGTCTCCGAAAGGAAAATGATATCCGGCTGCTTAAGGTTAATGAGATGAAATAAGTGTTTTCTAGTAAGGAAGGAGGAAGTGCCCCTAACATTCCAACTAAGGATGGAAATGCCAGAGTTTGTATTGTTGGATGAGGCCATGTGAGAAGACAGGAAGAAAGAAGAGGAAGGAAGACAGAAACTGAAAACTAAACTAAACAAGTACGGAATGAGAGAAAGAAAAAACGAAGATACGAACATTAAAACTTAATAAGCTACTAAGCAAACCAAAATAAGAGACATGCCACAACAAAGACAAACACAGATATCCCTAATTTACCGTGAAGAAGAAAGAAAAGGTAAAAGGAAAGAAATTGATACAAAGATGTCACTGACGACTGTTTATACTAAATAGCATAATAAGGTTTCTTAACAGTATGAAATGAACCACAGAGAGGCATGAACTACTAATTATAGAAAGCAAACTATAACTATGGTAGCACCATAACCACCATAACCACAATAAACTAAGTAAAAGCAGTGATGAAGAAAGAGGCCAGACAAATATATCACACTATGATCGTATAAAATTGGTGGACGAAGAACCTACTCGAATAAGAGAGAGACTAACAAAGAAAGAAGAAGCAAATACAACTCACTGAATCTACTGTATGTGGTAGTGAAGGAAGTGGACTCGATTAAAATTTTAATATTCTACCAAGGCAAAAACAGGATTAAAGTCGAAGCTATCTACTATTAATTAGTTCAACAAAAAAAAAATCTACTATTAATCAAATAATAGCATGAACCATGTGAAGTAACAGTAGATAGGTTATATTCATATGCCTTAGTAAATGAATATTTATTTCATGTGATTAAACAATAATAATAATATTAAAATAATAAATGTCTACCAAATGTCCATCAATGTCCACAAATATTCAAAGATGTCTATGAAAGTCGAAAAATATACTATGCATTACACATTTTGTCAATGGACTCAAGATCTTGAAATGTCCCCAGAATATTTTGTTTATGGATCAAATGTCTTGAAATGTTATAAAGACATTTTGTTTACATACTCAATGTTTGACAGCAAGAGACTTTGTGTCGACTCAAAACACACAAAGAGACTTTGGTCATTTCTTCCCATTCTACAATTTCTTCTCTAGTCGAGAGTCTGGAGGAGACATGAGAGAGTGAGGTGGGGAGCCGAAACAACCACTGTCTTTCGTGTCTTAGAATTTTAAAAAAGATCCAATAAAGGAGAGGAAAAGTTAGAGAGAGAAAATAGGCTAAAAACTCTGAAACTTCAACTTGGATATCGTCACTTCAACAATCAACATGGGGTTTCTTCTGGTGCTATCCTTATAGTTCAGTTCAGTCTTATCAGGTAGGTTTCTTTTGGGTATCCTTCTATTTTGATTTCAGAAAGTACTTTTCCATTCACACTGTTGCTTTCATCTATCATTTTTTTCAACGATTTTGGTGTCGAAAAGTGCCCTTTTTTTACGTCTGTTCCTTCACAATTAGATGAGATTTTGCCCTTTCATTAAATTGGAGTTTTGGGGTTTCTCGATTTGTAGCTAGTATATTTGTGAATTGAACAAAATTAGGATTTTTTTTCAATTAAGCTATGGGGTGCCAGGAAAAGTTCCCTTGGGAGCTTATTTAGGTTGGGTTCTCTTCCTTTTTTTGTTCCAATTAGAATTTGTGAGTTCTAACATGTTCTTTTTTCCTTCCTATTAATGGAAAACAGGGATGACTTGGTTAATTTTGTGTTAGAGGTTAGCTTCAGAAACTAATTTATTGGCATTAGGGTATCCAGATAGGTTTTTTACTGGTTCCTGCAGTTTTTAGAGGTATGTGGGGCTTTAACTTTATCTACTCTATACTGATAACCGAAAAAGTTCTAGGTTTTCTAATAGTTTTATTTGAATTCATGTTTACTACACTAATGTTGTTTAAACAATCAAATTGATAGAATTTTGCTGATCCTGGACTTTGGTGGCCAAGTGGGTGGCTGAGTTTGTTATGCGTAAGATTGATATCCGCGAGGGTTTTGAGGATGAATTCTGCAATGGATGAGATCAGCTTGATTCAACACGCACAGAGGCATCACTTGGTTGTGAGGGAAATTGGGGAAGAAATTGATTTGGAGATTGGGCCTGGAGATGATGATCCTTCGTTTGCTAATACACCTCTTATGGGGGTTCCACAAGAAGCCACTAGTGAGGACCAGGATGAGCATAAACAAATGTTGATGGCATCCCATCACCACAGTGGGGATCTTGATGGGAAGCTACTACAGAAGAAAAGAAAAAAGAAAGTAGTGAAGAGATGGAGGGAGGAGTGGGCAGATACGTATAAATGGGCTTATGTTGACGTCAAAGAGGAAACAGCTCGGATTTTCTGCTCCGTATGCAGAGAATATGGGAGGAAGCATAGAAGAAATCCTTATGGTAACGAAGGAAGTAGAAATATGCAGATGAGTGCTTTGGAAGAACACAATAATAGTTTACTTCACAAGGAGGCTCTTCGGCTCCAGTTGGCTTCTAAAGATAAAATATTAACTGTAGTGGACAAATCCATATATGTCAAAGGTTAGTTACTTACTTCGTATCCCTAGTTTCTCAATTCGCATAACTCAGTTCATGAAGTGCTCATGTGATTTTTATGTAGCATTTGGTCGCTATTATATTTGTCTTATCCTACGATGCATATCTACTACTGTTATAGGAACACTAGAAACATCCGAAGCTACTTTCGTTTTTCATTTTAATTTAGCAGGACTGAAGAAGTAGTAACAACTTGACACAATAACCTTGATCGTTTATCTTCGTCAAATATACGTTACAGAAAATTTTGACATGTTTACTATGACTCTTAAAATGGTATTGTGTGTGCCTCTATGCTGCCAGAGAGAGAGAGAGATAAATACCCACTGGATGACTGGATTTAGTGGCTAAACTGCTGTCCCTGGTTTGAACCTTGTTTCTTTAGATTCACTGAAGTGTGAATAAACCAGTCATGTGTAAGATTTGAAGCAAACAGGGATCCTTTTCGAACAGTACAGATATTAAAATCAAATAACAGGAGGGTATTCGAAGAATATGTAATCTCTGTTAAAAGGTTGACTTAATTTATGGTTTTGTTAACCTCTCTGTAAATTGGGTACAAACTTGGTAGAAAAGTTTTTTTTTGTTAACTGTACGGTTAAATTAAGAATCTTGCGCCTTAAATTATGACTGACTAACATAAAGAGAATTATATGATATTGAAGCTCTAACGTCAAAAACAGCTGGATCAATTATTGAAGCTGTGCTAAGAAGGGATCCTCATGAAGCTGAATTCATACAGTCCGTGCAAGAAGTTGTTCATTCTTTAGAACGAGTGATAGCAAAGAATTCTCAGTGAGTTTACTCTCTTAAAAAGAACTATCTTGTACAAACAAAGTTATCTTATGATCATAAGTTCATACTTTTTTTCCTTTCAATAAATTCACTATCTTGAAAGGAACTTTCTTGCAATGGCAACAACAAAGTTATCTTATGATCATTCACTCGTACTTTATTTTCATCCAGTTATGTCCGCATTTTGGAGCGTTTGTTAGAACCAGAGAGAACAATTGTCTTTCGGGTGCCATGGATTGATGACAAGGGAGAAACTCATGTCAACCGTGGATTTCGCATTCAATTTAGCCAGTCATTGGGTCCCTGTAGGGGTGGCCTCCGTTTTCATCCATCAATGAACTTAAGTATTGCCAAGTTCCTTGCCTTTGAGCAGGTATGTGTGTGTGTTCTTAGTGTTCTGAGACCATATTCCTAATTCCTGTACATATTGCAGTACTTGACCCAGGTCACAGACTCATAGTATGCAAGTATTTACTTACTAAAGAAGTTTCGAAGATAACCAACATTAGTGTTGTAAGTGTTTGATTATTCTTATGTAGACTCTAAAGAACGCTCTATCACCATATAAACTTGGAGGTGCAGGGGGAGGATGTGATTTTGATCCAAAAGGAAAAAGTGATAATGAGGTATATGTGTTTTCGACTTATTATCATATCTTTTCCTATTAGGCTGATAATGGTTTTTGTACGTTTTTTTTTTCTGAATGACCGTTATCTAAATGTGGAATATCTGCTGGTCTTAAATCTCTGTGAGAGTTTTGAAAGTGATCTTGATAAATGTACGTGCTGTTATCTGTTTTTAGACAGAACTTGAATTTTGTACCTTTAGTAGTTCTTTATTGTAACAAGGGCTGCCCGTCAGGTTGTATTCAACCCTTCAACATATCTGATGGCCTGAAAGTGGTTTTGATAAACATATGTAAAACCTCTGTTGGCAGATCATGCGCTTTTGCCAGAGTTTTATGGCTGAGCTATATCGATATTTGGGTCCAAATCAGGTAGTCTATTTATCTTTCACGTTCACAATTCAAAGGATAATTCATCAAAGAGAAATCTTACCTGTGCGTGTTTCTCTGAATCTGTATGCTTCTGCAACATAGGATCTTCCTGCAGAAGATATAGGTGTTGGGCCACGGGAAATGGGTTATCTATTTGGACAATATAGACGTCTAGCTGGTCATTTTCAGGTATTATGACAATCAAAGATTTACGTCTATCGTAATTTATCGATGTTGTTGCAGTATTCTTGCTAATATTGTTTCTGGGTGTGGTCCTGATCATGTTTTACCATTTTGTAAACTTCAACCCAAGTACCCTGCAAAATTTTCATTTTTTAATTGTTACGGAGAGTTATCATTTTTGGGATGAAATTAAAGAAGTGGAGATTGAATTTTCATGCCCTGTTCATTTGATATTCTATGGCAGGGAAGTTTTACAGGGCCAAGGATATTCTGGCCTGGATCTAGTCTACGAACTGAAGCTACTGGTTATGGTTTGGTAACTTCATTTTCTTGCAAGTTTTCATTTTCCTAAGAATATTATTTAAAGTCGGACATTTTTGTGTTCTTTATTACTTCTAGAATAATGTGCTCATCTATATGCGCAACCATCTTGAAGAAAGTCGATTACCTCCTTTGCAGGTGTATTTTGCTCAGCTTATACTCATGGAAATGAATAAAGAAATCAAAGGATTAAGGTTTTTAACTTGTTCTTGTTTCTTGTGGTCCTTCTTCTTATGTTTGTTGAGAATTTAAAGAATCATTCATGACCAAGACGGAATGCATTTTTAAAACTAACAAGAGTTGACTGAGTGCTGAAGTGAAGACTTTGCACATCTCAAAGGTGTGAAAGACCTTTTTTCTAAAACCTATTGGCCACCTTCAGGGCATTGTTCGCCCCTTATTTGCCTGGCTCTTGTCGGGTGGGGAACTGCATGAGCCCCCAGATAAAAAAAAATAGTGATGACGAAAATCTGAGGCATTTCGCCGTATGATCGTTTTTATTATATATCGAAAATTTGGGATCACGTTCAATATGCTTTCTTTTGAGAACGTGAATGAATATACTAATAAATCAAGAACGGTATTACTACAAGAAAGCTTGTATCAAGGGAGGGAGCTACAGTAGCAAAGAAGAAAAACCAAACAGAAACTAGTAATTTCCCTCGGGCTCCTCTATTCATTGCATCTCTGTCGGAGATTATGCTGTTATAATTACGTAACTCATGAATAAATTTCTCGGAACGTTAGTAATTGATAAGGTCAATACAGCTGCTCAGATGTTGGTTCAATGGGACGGGCTTTGGAAGAGGGTCTGGCAATTGGTGCCGGCTGCCATATTCTGGAACCCTGGAATGATAGAAACACCAAAATCTTCAAGGAAAAAAACCTTTCTAGTAATGTAGACATTGCAGATGTCAAAGGAACACTGTATTCCTGGATTAGGAAGCTACATAGCTTAAAAATGTAACCTTTTTGGATGTAGTTGTTCATTGGGAGGCTTGGATTTCGTGAGAGATTCCATAGTCCTTCCTCTGTACCTTGTACATATATAGTTTTCTTCGTAATATATGCATTCAAAGTTTCAAAAAAAATACAACTGCTTAATTTGTTTGAGTGAACTGATTCTTAATTTTCATTCGCAGATGTGTAGTAAGTGGATCGGGTAAAGTTTCAATGCATGTGTTGGAAAAACTTCTGGCTTTTGGTGCGGTGCCCATTACACTATCAGGTAAGCATCCGATCCCTGATAATATGTTCTTGAAAATTTAGGTGCAAGAGCAAGTCAAAGTAAAATATTTTAAACTAGATAGGTGATATAATAGCGTAGAAATTGTTAAAAAGGAGGATCTTGAAGGAATTCACTATTAAGTTTGTGGTTCTACCTTTCAAATGATAAATTTAGTAATCTCTGATTCAAGTTTTTTTTACACAACAAATAATTTCTCTGTTAGGAGTTCGCTTCTCTCATAAAGTATGTCATCCCTTCTTCACGAATATCATGTCTGAATTTTTTGCTAGCACGACCATCTTCGTAAGTGATGGTTTGTTCTTATCAACCTTTTTCTTTCGCTCTTTCAGCATTACTAGAATAGGTTCTCTTTTTTATTCTTTATCTTATCCAGCTAAGTGGAAAAAAGAACAGGAAAAGAAAATGACTTTAATGTACAGATATGTATTTATTCAAATATAGAAAGTTTTAGAGTATTCTTGCGTATTCTATATCTACTTGTAGTTGTAACCGTACTGAATGTAAAGGTTTGAATATCGTCACTGCTTATTGCGGTCAAGTTGGGCTGGTGTTGATTCTTAGATAGTAACAATAATCCCAATAGTATCTCCGAAGTCCAAGCTCAATTCAAGAACTTCGTTTATTCATTGGAAGATCTAAGCAGATCGTTCATTTGTTACTTGTTACTATCATGTTCCTTTTCCACGTCATTCTCGTTTTTCCTCCTACATCCTTCACTGTTTGAAGGTTACATGGTTGTGTAACTTACGCGGAAAGTGGTCAGTGTTCACTGTTCACTAGTCAGTTGGTTTTGCTTATTTTGGTTAAATTACAAGTCGTCATATCCTTTTACTTGTTTGTATCATTCGGCTAGGGGTAGCTCATTATTTTGGTTTAATTATCATGGTAATTATAATAGTGTTGTTAATTATGTATTTTATAGTTATACTATTACTTTGCTAACAAAACAGTTGCTTCATACTTCTTCAGACTCTAGGGGATATTTGGTTGATGAAGAAGGATTTGATTATGTGAAAGTGTCAATTCTAAGGGATATCAAAGCTCAACAAAGAAGTTTGAGGTTTGTTTTACTGGTTGTCATATTATCTCTCTGACTACGCAATATGTAATCACTTAAAGTTCTCCATATCACTGAATTTTCAGAGACTATTCTAAGACTTACGCTCGATCTAAGTATTATGAGGACGCAAAACCCTGGAATGAAAGGTGTGATATTGCATTCCCTTGTGCTACACAAAATGAAATCGAGCAATCTGATGCTATTAATTTGGTCAGTGCAGGTTGTCGAATACTTATAGAAGGTAACCTAGTTCATTTGCTGTGTAATTTTTAGTGATTGATTTGTTTCTTTTCACCTGCTTATGGACTAAACACAATTTCCGTAAGAAGTTAGCTTATACACCATAATTTGATTCTCAGGTTCAAATATGCCATGTAGTCCTCAAGCAATTGATATTCTGAGGAAAGCTAATGTTCTTGTTGCTCCAGCAAAGGCTGCTGGTGCAGGAGGGGTATGCTTAATTGTTTTCTTGCGCCAATCACGCCCAAGATTTCGTATGCTTTCTATGTTTTTCTAAAGTAAAAATGCTATTGAGCTGCAATCCTATGCCCAACTGGGGCCCTAACATTGGCTAGCAATTAGACGGTTCATATTTTTCTCCTTTTTTTTGTTTATATAAACATATCAATTGTCAAGTAATTTCTTGTTTTGTTCTGACAAGTGCCATAAGTACCCATTAGACGATCATTGTTCAACTGGTATGATTATTTCTCTTCACCATTTTTTCTCACTAGTAGTCCAATTGTTTGCAGGTAGCTGCTGGAGAACTCGAATTAAACCACGAGTGCAATTTAATGCACTGGTCTCCTGAAGATTTCGAAACTAAATTACAGGTAAAGCCTAGGATTTGTTTCTTAAATTTCTCTACTTTCACTGGTTTTGCTACTAATATCAGGTATCTGAGAGGGATATATTCATACAACTAAAACTAGGTAGTCAAGATTTATTGTTTCTCACTATCTGAATAAGCAGCTATTTGGACAATCGTTTCCCTAGCTGAGGATCAATTCCAAGCTTGAATCTAGTTCTCTACTCTTTTTGGTTGAGGTTGAGGAGCCAAAATTGAGTTCACTGATCTTTTATTCTCATTTCCTTCTTTCCTTACCAGGACGCAATGAAACAGACATACCAAAAAGCCATAAAAGCAGCTACTGACTTTGGGTACGCGAAAGAGAGTCCCGAGTAAGTGACTCTCACTCTCTCTGTCTCCTACCCTGCTTAGTATTGTTGATGAAAAATTGAAGTATCAAGCCTTCTTCCGTGTCCAATTGGAGTCATGGATAAAGTCAGGACACTTCGGTATCTGAGAAAGATAATATCTCCCACTTTCAGTCACATCTGCAACATTTTTATGCTTTTGTAGAATCAGAAGATGTATGCTTATTAATCTGTATTAAGTTTGTCGCCATCCACGACCCAATGAGCTAGAGTGGAGAGATCCCGTGTATTGTGTTTTTTGTCACAGAAATCCCTGGTCCATGTGGGACTATTCTCACACGCCTTCTCACGTGTGACCTTCTTTGAGCCTATCCCATCTCTTCTTGTTAGGTGACTTAAAACATGTGCTGTTGTTGGTCCTATCACTTGTTGGCTTACTTTTTTTTTGTTGTTGAAGGTATTAAGTTTATGTGCATCCAACTGAAAGCCAATTGACATTAGTACAGAGGTCCTAGATATCATATTCTTTGTCATGCGACTTCACTTTGTTCACGTGGGACTATTCCCATTGTTTGGAGTTCTCCACAGAAGCTTGTGGTGTTATAACATTAACGTTGCTTCTATTACTTGACAGAGCTTTGGTACATGGAGCGGCAATCTCTGCTTTCCTAACCCTCGCTCAATCTATGACCGATCAAGGATGCGTCTGATAGAGAAAACAAGAATCTCAATTTGAAAGAAGCAAGCCAAAAGCCTCAGCAAGTTTGCTTCATAAACAACCATCATCGATAAACATAAAGTGGTCAAGTTTACTGGAGAAAGATCCAAAGCTCAAGCTGAAAACTGTAAGTCTGGGAAAGTACACCTTGGAGCTACTTAATTTATACCTGTTGTGACATGTTTATGATGTTTAATGTACTTATTTAAGTCATAGAAGATAACAGATAGGAAGACAAGTAATACTAGTAGTACCACTACTAGCAAGAAAATTGGGGGAAGTATGTCCATGTTGAAATGAAATGCTTGTTAATGGGTCTTTAGGAGCTTGTGGGGATCTTGATTAAGATGATATATAGAAATATAAACATAACCTTGTTTTTTTGTTATTTTTTTTTATCTTTTTCTGTTAAAAATATTTATTGTTTTCTAGAAAAAGATCAGAAAAACTGTTATAAGGGCTGTTTCTTTTCTGTCTTGTTTCACTGTTTTTAAGTTTATTTTAGTTTGAGGATTAAGATTGTTATGTTGACCATTTTTTTAATTATAAATGTAAGGGGTCTAGGGCTGTTACATGGCAATAAAAGTTTTTTTTTTTTTTTTTTTGCGTTTGCCAGTATTGATTAAACATTAGGTTTTAAAGAGGTGGTCAAAAACGAGATAAGAGTTGAGCAATTATGTTCTACACTTTTCAACTTGCATGAGCCAACTTGGCATCATATTCAATGTCTACCTAACTTCTTGTTAGGAAAATATTTTATACCCATTTGAACTTTGAAGATATCATCAACTGTCCCCAAAGATATGCAAGAGCCAAAAAATAAAAATGCTAATCCAAGATGTAATACAAATTGTATGCATTATAACCTAAGAATATAGTTTCTCACTAATGACAATTATGGAATTTTTTTTTGAGAAATCGACTACGATCTACGTTAGTTGCTACAAGGCATTGATACATCATGAAGATGTGATGAGCACGATAACCGCCTAATTTAAACCATAATGAAAGAGGCCTAAATCCCGACAACATGAAAGAGGCCTAAAACTCGACAAATTTATTGCAATATTTACTTTATATATGGCCTAAATTACATGGGATAAATCTTGATGGCAAACTGTTTCCACCGAGACTCGATTCCACGACAATTATGAAATATTGTGACGAAGATATATTTAAATAAAAATAGAGGGATAAATTTTCCGTGGTTGTGGAGCATGGAGGTGCTGGGAAGATGAAGGTGTTGGGCAAAACACAATCTACTAAAATTTTGGACTAAAAATAGGTTGTGGCTAGTCTTTTTTTTTTGTGGCTAGTTAGGCGGTGGGAACAACCGAGCTTGATTAGAATAGTGTCTATCAACTATAGAAAGATCTTATCAGCCCCTGATCGAGTTGTGAAACCACCATAGTTGCCCTTGTGCAGACGATAGGGGTATGTGTTCAACACCTGCTTTAGATCAAATAACTACTTCGTCTCGGTTGTCGAGATAGCCGACCTAGGATAATAAGCTCATGAGCTTAGCCTTACTTCACGAGAAACTAAAGAAGACTTCCATCTCCAAGCTTAGCTCAGATGTAGCTCGCGGCTAGGTTACAGGTGGGCATTTGACCAAAGGTTTCTATTGTATCAATCTACCCTTATGCCTCTTAAGTCAATCTTGATTGACTAAGTGTCTAAGTCTATATATATCGCGGACTATTATAGATGCCCGAATGCCGTGACCTTTATCTATATTAAAAAATTTCCAATTCACTACAACTAGAGTCAGATCTGAGTTGTAAAAAGATAAATGTCGGTTATTTCAAACTAACGAAGTTAACTAGTTTGTTCGATATTACTTCAAAATAGTGTTATTAGTTAAATCATTCCCCGTCAAGTTAATCCATACTTTTTTTTTCGTAAAATAATAATTAGTCATGCTTCTAAACCAACACTCAATACATTTTGGTGCTTATATCGTAAAATAGCCCTAAACAAAATTCCGAACGAACAATCCACAATCCATGTAGGTCTTCTTTGAAATTTGATGTGTGGCTTTCTAGTAGCACATCATCGTTTCATAAGACAACCAAACGTCATTATGGTAATACTTGTAGTCATTTTTTTTTACTACGATCTACGATAGTCGTTACATTGACATTGATACATCAAAGATGTGATAAACACGAAACTACCGAATTCAAACTCTTACAAAGAACGGGCCTATAGCCTTACTAAACTATGGCTTAAAGCCCAAAGACATTATTTATACCTTAATAACCCAAGTTCAATAAACCATTGAAACCGCCTCTTATGGGAATCGAACCTGGGACCTCCAGAAATTTGGAGTTTATGTCAACACATTGGACCACTTGGGCAACCAATTGTTGACAGTACTTACAGTCGCTAGATGCATATAGTGAAGGAGATGTCCTTCGACCAAAGATGCAATACGACCAATTTGTCGGATAGGACAATTGATGAAGAAGATCATCAAGTCCGGACAATTTAGAGACCGTAGTGTTTAGTTAGAAACCAACTACGATCGTCGAATCACGAGGCGGTTCCTTGGTCCTTGGCAGGGACAAGCCCATGGGCCTTGACCGAGACTTGTCCCAGACCATTCCGAGATAGGTCTTGGATTGCGGGCCGAGATTATTCGAGCCTTGACCTGAGTCGGAGCTTTTCTGCCGAAAATCCGATTTTTTTCTCCCGATTCCACCCAAATTTTACCGAAATTGTTCTGTGCCACCCGAAGGCCCAAAACAGGTTTTTCATAAAATTGATTTTGAAAATCACTAAAAGTCAAACCAAATTTTTCCGAAATTAACTCGGGCCATCCGAAGACCAAACAGAGTTTTTCTCAAAAATTAATTTTTGAAATCATTAAAGATAAAAACGAAACACACAATTAGCCAAATTCTTCGAATATAGACTTAAAGTCCGTTTATGACATAGAGATGTCAACAAAAGTATCTCCCGGATTATCATGCATATATAATGGATAGTTCTGAATATTATATGAATGCATGTGATGTGGATGCGGAAACTAGTATGGCCATAAAAGTTTTTTTCCTTTATTCTTGTTTTAAGCACAAGTGAGTGCACGATGTAGTAATTTTAATTTCAAGTTTTATACGATCTACGTATCGTTCAAGTCTTGTAATTAGAGTTTAGGATCTAGGAGTCCATTTGAAGCTCAAGGATGGGATCCTAATTCGAGTGGAGATTTCAATGGAGGTTCGAGGATATTGATCTAGACGAACTAAGGCGAAAACAAGAAGAATCCTAAGAAGATTAGATCTTTTAGGACTAGGGGTCATACTAGGATCCATATGTGCTTGATTTGCGCGCGCGCATTTACTTATTTATTTACGTTTTATGTCGTGGATGGTTAGTTAGATAAACGTTCACTACACCGCATACTGGAAAAACGTATAAAGTCCCTAAAATAAATTTTGAGTAAAATGCCTACCTAGATTAAGACACTTGTTGATCCCTTGACAATTGATGGTGGGTCTGCCTCCGCAGAGTGCCATTTTTATCTTGGGACAATGCCAGTATACCTATGACAAAGGTTTACGCGTCTAAACGGTTTTACTCGACGATATCAGCAAAAGAGTTTTGGATACTCGAGACAAAAGGATGGATTTGACCTTCTTCAATGCAATCCATCAACCAAGAGTAATAAGAGTATGACCAGTGAATGAGTTCACTCACCCAGGACAAAGGGGTTAAGGGCAGGGCCCTAGTTTGCTTAACTCCGAAGAAATGGGATCTTGGAATCATGTTATTCAACTAGAGACTGTTTTATATTGAATAATGTGGGAAACTGAATTTTTCAAAAAACGGTAACAAGTTTTAACTTTGCAATTCTTTCATGTAGTTTCAAAAGGGTTGTTTCCCAAATAGCCCCCAACTTTGTGACCGGTTTACTGCTTAGCCCCCCTACTTTATCAAAAATATCCAGATGGCCCCCTTTTTTAGATTCCGTTATAACACCGTTAACTAGTCATCATCTCTCTTTCCTCCATCTCATCTCTTCTCTCTACCACCTCATCTCTTCTCTCTACCACCTCATCTCTTCTCTCTACCACCTCATCTTCTCGCCACCTCATCATCTTCATCGGCGGAAGTCGTCGAGCGGCCAATTTTCCGGTCGGCGACTTCAAACAAAAAAAAAATTCTCTCTCCTCTATCTCTCTAAATTTTTTTTTCTTTCTTCTCTCTCTCTTTAAAACTGTTCTAGAGAGAGAGGAAAGAAAAAAAATTAGACAGAGGAGAGAGAAATTAATTTTTTTGTTTGAAGGTTTTCGGCCGAAAAATTGGTCGGTTGGCGACCTTCGCCGGTAAAGATGATGAGGTGGCGAGAAGATGAGGTGGCAGAGAGAGGTGATGAGATAGAAGAGAGAGAAATGATGACTAGTTAACGGTGTTATAACGGAATCTGAAAAAGGGGGCCATCAGGGTATTTTTGATAAAGTAGGGGGCCAGGCAGGAAACCGGTCACAAAGTTGTGAGCTATTTGGGAAATAACCCGTTTTAAAATGACAAAAGAGAGGGCCTTCAACTTTTGTTCACTTCTCGACAAGGAAAAGCTGAATGAGAACAACTTCCTCGAATGGGAGAGGAATCTGGAATAGTTCTCAGAATGACCGCGCAGATCTGCCCCTTAGGGCTTAGTATGGTCGATCATATTAGAGTAAGGGAGAGAAATAGAAACTAGTTTCTATTTCAGACAAAATTCTTATTCTGCTTCTATTTGCTTTTTAGAAAACCTAATTAGGATCGAACTGTAACTTTCAGATTCCATATAAGGCCCTCATTAGAACAAAATAAGGTGCGGAGATTTCTCAACGAGATTTCTATCTCTACAACATCAAGTAGAGAAAGAAAGAGAGAATTAGTCCCAACTATCTATCTAGTCTAAAGAAGAAGGTGTTCTTCGTCTAACCACTATTGGAGTTCTAGCTAACTTAAAGGTGGGAGATCAAGTTAATTACTCGATATCTCAAGTAGAGGAGATACAATTGGAACTCTTGGTCTTCTTATATTCAACCATTTAAGTCCGTGTGCATAACTATTAAGGTAACAATCTCTACGTTTACAATTCAAAAAAACAATCTCTACGTTTACTTAATTCATATTATGCTTGTGCATGAGACCCTCGAGATACTAGTGTTAGACATTAAATGTCTGAGATTACGCTTAGAACGCTTGGAGACACCATAACCCAACATATAGCAATAAAAAAAATACCGCTACGATCAATATCCAATAAATAATGTCATAATAATAAAGTGTCATTCGTAGACATATGTCACTCCATTTAATTTTTGGTAGTCATTTATGAATTTATGGGAAGTACATTACACCATATTCATCAAAAAAAAAAAAAAAGTACATTACAAAAAAAAAAAAAGTCTAATCCAAGTATCCAACCCAAACAAGAGTATTGTTCGAATATGGTGCACATGAGTTTAGATCAAATAAGTCAAGAGGACTTTATGTCCTCTAAAATACGCCTTGTGTACAATACGCATCCATTACCCAACTTGCTCTTTTTCCCTTCTCTTCTCTCTCTCTCTCTCTCTCTCTCTCTCTCTCTCTGCAACCACTCAGTTTCAACAGCCGTAAAAAAGAAAAAAAGAAGATACCCTGAAAGGTACGTCCAATACTACTCCGATCCAAAACGATGACACTTTGTACTTCTCTCTCTCTCTATCCTCTTCCTCCATCATCTATACTCTAGAGAGAGAAACCAATGTTCTAGAGAGAGAAAGAGATATAGATAGAAGAAGACGGTAGGTTCGTCATCCATGAACGTAAACCAACAACACCTTTGATATTCCTCGAGTTTGATATTTAGGGTTTTATAACAGAGTGAATTCTGTTTGACGTTAAGACCTAAAAGGTGACGAACTACTCTGTCATCTTCTACCCAAACACGCGCCTTCACACACCCAATTTCTTTCTCTCTCTCTAAACTCTAAACTCTAAACTCTAAACTCTAAACTCTGAACAAAAAAGAAGAAAACAAAATGTACAACAAAATGCAAGAAAAAAACTCATCTCTCATGTGAACTTAGATTTGTGAACTTCAGCTTTGAAATATTCATTTATTTTGATTGCTTATCTTCTTCTATCTCTTTTTCCTTTTGGTTTAGCTAGTTTTAGGAATTTCATCTGATCTATTGATCTGACTGCATTTCCCATATGGGTTAAAAAATAGGTTTTTTTTTTCTTTTCTTTTCCTATTTGCATTAAAGCTGAGACCTTTATATGTTTTTGTGATTTTTGTATTAGGAAGGTTTTCAGAGTATCTACTTTGTAAAGGCAGAAACTTTTATGGATTTGGAGAATATAGATTTGTTGATAAAGCAAGGTTGGGACTGTAGTTTAAAAACAGTGATTTAGTTTGTGATTTTTTGGTATTGGAAAGAAAGTGACATGGGTACTAAGCTTAACTCGAAGAAGATCGATTCCTCTGTGGGTGGGTTGGTTTGGGTTAGGCGTCGAAATGGGTCTTGGTGGCCTGGGAGAATAGTGGGGTTGCATGAATTGTCTGGAGATTGCTTGGTTTCGTCTAAATCCGGAACTCCTGTTAAGCTTCTTGGAAGAGAAGATGCAAGCCTGTAAGTATTTCTCTATCACTTGTTAGCTTCAATTGCCACCCATTACTTCATAAGCTATCCATCTTGTTGTCTAGTAAATGTTTCGAATTTTTCGAAAAATATGTGTCATTAGGCTGGCTTATGATTCAAATGACTCGTTTTTGGTTAAAAAAAGAACCCGACTTTATTTCCATATTTTCGTAGTTGGGTAATGAGTTAAGTAATACATCTATCCCGGTAGTAGCTGCTAAGGTTGCATGTCCCACAAGTAGCACATATTTCTTATGAATGGCTTAGATTTAGCTGCTGCTCGAATGATCCTGTTAATGCTGTTGCGTAAGATTCAAAAACGTATTTAATCGACCCTGTTTATATGCTTGGATCAAATTTCCTTTCAATTGAACCTCTGTCCCAACTTTTAGAGTTGTATTGACATGCTTGTAAATTGTTGGTTTGGGCTTTCAGGGACTGGTATAATCTTGAAAAATCGAAGCGGGTGAAAGCATTTCGTTGTGGGGAATTTGGCGAGTGCATTGAAAAAGCAAAAGCTTATGTAGCTAGTTCTAATAGGAAAGTTGTGAAATATGCTCGCAGGGAAGATGCTATCCTTCACGCTCTAAAAATTGAAAGTGCCCGTGAAACTGAAAAACATGATAAGTATAACATAGGAAATGATGGTGTTGATAATTGGATTAGACAGGTAGGAAATAATAACAGTTCAGGCATAGAGAGCAATTATATGGATAGGGAAGGAATTAAGCTTGAAGGCAATTCAATGCAAGAGCTCTCTCAATCTGGTTTGTCTTTTGAAGATCCAAATGACAATACTCATAAGGTTCAACTTTCGCTGAAAAAGAGACGAAAAACCCCAAATGATTCAGAGGATGATGGAACTGGGAGGACCAAACGCATGAGAGGTCTTCAAGATCTAGTAAATGGCGTAGAAGGGAAGGCCAGTAATCATATCCAGACCAAAAGGTTAGTTCAACTGGATTGTGTTTCAAATGGTGAGCGTAAAATTAATAGATTGTTTAGTGGAAGTCACACAAATAGCAGCAAACACTTCTTGTCTCTTAAAAGAAGACGATCTCAGTTGGCCAACATTTGTGAAACCGTGAAAAGAAAAAACCGGCGTCGTCAATTGAAAAAGGTCTTGGAGAGCTCAACAATGGTGTCTGTTCCTATCTTTTGTGATGAAAGTGCTAGTTCAAATCCATTATCTTTCCAAGGAAAAAAGGACAGAAAGGTTTCTATACTAAATTCTACGGAATTGAAGAAGAAAAATGATTCATTGTTAATTTATTCTAGTGCAGTGCATTTCCATTCAGATTCAAAGAATAGTGATCTTTCTAGCATGTCAGGTATCCGGGGGAATGATTGTTTTGATACCTTATTTGATGTGCCGTTTGTTGACGAGGAAATACACGCCGAAGGTATGGTCCATATGAAATGTATGTTTTTATTTTATGAATCAATACTTCACCCCTTCTTTTCGTGTTCTATAACCAAGGGGATACCGAACATACATAGTTGGCTGTTCGCTGAAACTAGTTAGATTGTAAAATTTAAGAAGAATAATCTGATTAATACGTGTCTGATTCGACCTATAAGTTGACTGTAAGAATGACCTTTACATGCGCCATAAATAGGACTATGTTTTACTTCACTTACTTTCTTTTTAATCGATGGAAACGTTGTATATATTGCAGAAAGTATACACCCTCTTCAAAGGTCTATGATTCAACCCTTACCTTAAAGTTTCATCATGAGCTTCAGGAGAGGGGTCCGAAATCTCACTTACTTGCTTTGTAATTCAAATGATTCAAAATAGAATCTGATTTTTTGGAGATCATAGCCAGATTATGAGTAGAATATCAGGATCAGACTTAGCTTATTCTCAATGATTTCCGTCGGGGTTTTTTGGAGGAAGAAAATATCCCCTTTAAGGCTTGAAACCACTTCTATAATATTCGGTCATTAGAAATTGTCTTTACTTTATATCCTTGTCCTTCAGCATAACATTACCTTTTTGTTGGAAGTCGGAAACTGATTCTCAGCACCATTTTCACTATTTACCATGTATGCTAGCTTTGTGAACAAGAAAATCTGGTAAGACTAATGTTATATTCCAATTTCAGGGTTTTCTCCCGTATATGCGCCTTCTACATCTAAACGGCTCCATTCTGTTAATTCGGGTCAAGTTGGATCAATATCCTTGAGGAGTGAGGAACTCAATAAACACATCTCCTCCACTATTGACGTTCATCACAATAATATCAACCAGAGGACAAAGAAAGGCACTTCAAAGTGGAAGTCAAAAGGAAAGAGGAAATTGAGAAGATTGGAAAATAAAACATGTAAAAGCGTGGAGTCTAGAAGATCAGTTGACAGGGATGGGTTGTCTATACATATTGGCCGTGACATTCACATTAATACCTTGAATGAGCCCAAGTATTTGGGTTCCATAGGATGTGGTTCGCCAAGTTTAGTAAACAGCGAAGGTCTCATCCGCTCAGCAGACTTGAGAGGCAGCAAATTCAAGTCCCTGTCACGTGAGAAATCTTTGGTGGCAAAATCAATGTCTGAGATCAAAATTTTACCCGTTTCACCCCTCAGGCTTCCAAAGTTAACCTCCAATCGCTGTTCTCTTTTCACTAGTAATTCCAGATACGAGATTTCAGATATGTCCAGCACAAATTTTCATCGGGGTCCATTATTTGATGTCGATCTTGAAGTAAAAGCGAGCTACAGTGATCAGAATGTACCTCTAGTTTCTCTTATGAGCAAATGGAGTGGTAAAGCCATTATAGGTAATCCCCTAACAGTTGAGGCTTGTGACGATGGTTACTATGATCTCCTGGTGAGTAGCATAGACTATCATCCAACAAGTAGCAGAAACAAACTACTTGACCTTCCAAGAGAAAGTTTTTCAGATCAATTGATAGTCACAGAAATGGAAGTTGATAATTTGAGACAAATTGATCGGTTACATCTTGAAGCTCGGAGTAAAAGGCCCGTGAAGCATTCAACAGTTAAGTCTATGTTGTCCTCGAAGAAACGTTCCAAAATCAAGAAACCTGGAAACCCATCCAAAAAGACACGAACTTTGTCTTCATTGAGCATTCTTCCTAAGCAGGAAGAGGATAAAAGGACGCCAGTAATAGAGAAATTGAAAGGCACTGTAATGACTTGTATCCCTCTTAAGCTTGTGCTCAGTAGGTTAAGTGAATCACTGAAATGCTCAAACCGAATGTTTTGAATCCACGGGTGTCGATATCCAACTTTCTCTTACAAATTTGCAGAACAGTGAAGAATTTTGGTCCCTAGGTGATGATCAATGAAGTTTTCTGTAGGCAGAGGTACAAGGTAAAGAAACTACAATACAAATCTTAACATTCTGATAATGTCCAAGCTTAATCTTGTATATTTTAACATGGGGATCTTTGGTATTTTGGACATGGTAGGGCAGGCTTTGTTGATCTGTATATGATGTAATATTTCAGTTGTAAAGAAATGTTCCAATTTTAGGTGTTGGATGTTAGGATGCTTTAAAAACGATTTTACCCTGCAGCAGACAGATTTATGATGTTGGTTTTGCTTTGAACACAGTTCTTCCCAAGTTTAATGGCACAGAGAAGGCAAAGTCAATGGTGTCCAATTGAGGATCTGTTTACAGATGGGGAGAGTTGTTTGTATGTACGGCCCTCTAATGTGAGAAGGTTGTATATACGGACAATAAAGCAACATATCCGTGCATTGTATGTAAAGCTCAATGGGGCATTGGAAGAAGAAATATGACTTTATGTGAATTGGGCTGGGGTATGGGGCCGTGCAAGATTTAGATAGAGAATTCTTGTCCAACCACATGTTCCGGCGGGGTGATTCAAGCTGGGCTTACTATCAGGTTTGTTGGAAGAAAAAGGTCTTGGTCTGATGGAACTTCTTCCTTTGAGGTAAAATATGGAATAGAAATCACCAAGTCTAACATTAGAAGAGGGTTGTCAACAATTGGTAGCCCAAGTAGTTCCCAGGTGTTCGACATAAACTCCAGAAACCCCTGGAGGTCCCAAGTTCGAATCCCAAAGAAGGTGGAATCTTTGGTTATTTGGATTGGGATTATTAGGGTATAAATAATGTAGTGTAGTTGGGCTTTAGGCTCTATCCAGTTGGGCTATAGGCCAGGTTATGTTAGAGTTTCAGTGGGCTATATGCCAGGTGATGTTAAAGTTTGAGTGGGCGGGTAGCAAGCTTATCACATCTTTGATGTATTCAATGCCAATTGTAATTACAATGTAATCGGTTGTCAAAGAAAAAAAAAAAAACATTAGAAGAGGGTTTAGAGAGAAAAAAACAACCCAAAGGGGAATTTTGGGTTGGTGCCACCTGTAGGCACCAACCCACCCATCCCCCTTTTTTCTTGGCGCACTCTGTGACTTTGGGGTATAAAAGAAAATTTCGACGGAATAAAGATTTTATCAACAAGATTTGACCTTAGAAAGCACTTTCAGTTTGAGTCTAAAAATCGACCTTGTCATATTTACTCCCTATTCCAAATTTCTTTATGTTATTCTTTTCCCTTTTTTCTCTCTCTAAAATATCTTAACGAAGTCCCACAGTCATCTTCATCCATCTCTCACCTAGGGTTTACCCCTCTCTCCTCATTTATTTCCCTTCCATCCATCATTGCTTCATTCAGATTCCAAGCTATCAAAAGGGCAAAACTATTTACAGAACTACTTTGGCTCTTTACAGAGCCCAAAAGTTGGAATGTTTTCACTTTCTCTGTAAATAAGAATTTGCTATCTACAAAGCACAGAGGGACTAAAATCAAAGTTTGATAAGGATCAAACTGAAAAAAAAAAACATATTGATTAGAGTAGAAGATATATTTTCTCCTTCATTCTAAAACCCCACCCCCAACACCTTCCACCACCCCAATAATCACCACCATAACTATCAACAATCAACTCACAATCACCTACTAGAAACATTAGCAATGTAAGAAAGTAACATAGAAAGTTTCATTAATGGAAGGGTTTGATATTGAAGAACTCAACTACAACTCTTTATTAGACTCATATAACAACATTATGAGTGAAAACGTAGCTTTAGAGGTAAGATAAACTAATTTGTGGTGATTATTTAAAAAAGAACTTGTATTTCTAGGTCAACATTTTTTCCTCACTTTTATGAACACAAATTTTTGGTCAAATAATGCTTAGAACGATGAACATTTTCGGGGACGTTTTTTATCAAACAATTTTTAGTGAAAAACAACAAAGACTATAAGCAAAATATGACAATAACAAAAAGATGGATTTTCGACAAGTAACACGTCTTTTATCAAACAATTTTCGGTGAAAAACAACAAAAACTATAAGCAAAATATGACAACAAAAAAAGTTAGATTTTTGGCTGGAACCACCGAATTTAAATCGAAATTTTTCGGTAAGAACCAATAGAAAAATATGGCAACAAAATCTCATCTTCTTCTATAACAAGATTTCTTTGAAAATTACCTAAAGAACCAAAGAGAAATCTACTTCCATGAGTATATATGATTCAAGATAAATCTATAACATTTTTTTTTGAAAACTACCTAAAGAAGTCATGAAACCCTAATACATCAAGATAAAAGTTAAAAGAATGGTTTTAAGAATTTTTGGAGGGAAGAGATCAAGGGTTTTAGATGGAGGGAAGGACCTATCTGTAAAATAAGGGTCTAATTCTAAATAACTAATAAGTTGTGATAAAGTCAAACTATTTGTAAATAGCAAAAAGTGTATCTACAAATAGCCAGCTCTCTAAGTAGTAGCTCTGTAAATAGCAGCTGAAAATAAGTTGGGATAGAAAGTTTCTTCACTCTGAAACGGGGCGGTGTAGGGAACCTCGGCGGAAGTTCATGTGTTGAAGTTGAAAATAAGAATATAACGAAAGAAAGTAATCGCATTTTTGTTGTGATCAGATCTGATGGTAATCCAAACGATCCTTTTGATTTTGAGATTAATCCCAATATAACCCATAGAGAGAGATCTGAAGAGATAGAGGGTGGATCTACGAATAGAGATAGTGAGAGAGACATTGAGAGGGATGAAGATTAGGGAGCAATAGTTTAATTATGTGAAATTTTAGACTACATAATAAATATGCTTCCTAAGCCAATTTATGCCCCGAAAACTTTTTCTTTATTCCCCAAATAATCCACTTTTTTTTCTCTTCTTCTTCTTCTTCTCTCCTTCTTCTTCTTCTCTCCTTCTCCTTCTTCTCTCCTTCTCCTTCTCCTTCTCCTTCTCCTTCTCCTTCTCCTTCTCCTTCTCCTTCTCCTTCTTCTTCTTCTTCTAGAGAGAAAAGGAGTAAAACTACTACAGAAAAAACTTTGGTTTCAAATTAATCTTGATCTATGATCTCATCATTAGAGAGAAGAAGAACCTTGATCCAAAACCACCATTACAAACTGGTCTCGGATCAATTTGACAAGTTTCAGACTGGTCAATCTGAACCCCAAAGCAAGGGCTCGGACTGGTCCGAGTCCGACCCGTTGCTTAGAATTTCGGATGGATAGATCTGTATACAACAATTTCAGTGGGGGTGCCAATAGATGTTTGTGGTCGGAAAAGATTGACCTTGGTCAATCCCCACCCACCAAAGAGGCCTAATTTGTGATCATCTGAGTTCACTCTGCAACTAACCTAGAGAGAGAGAAGGTTGGAGAGAGAGAGAGAATGGAGGGTGAAGGGTCTTCTTCTTCTATGCAATCATCATACAAACTTCAACCAATTCGTTTCTTGAATGAAGACATACTATTCTGCACTGATATCGACGTTGAATCCCAAGTAGAGATGAAAGTATCAGGTCCCAAAGGCCGACCAATCACCAGGTTTGAAT
>BEHA01000721.1:885783-951333 GCA_002897215.1 Eschscholzia californica subsp. californica
GCATCTGGAAAGAAAAATCTCATATTTCGAACATTAATTTGGGTGACCGCAACACCAAGTTCTTCCATGCTAAAGCGATAGCGAGAAACAGAAAAAATAATATCAGCTCCATCAAAAGAGAGGACAACTCATGGACCAATGATGATGCTGAAATTCCAAACATTTTTGTACATCATATTTCCTATATTTCCACTTCAGCCGGATCTACGATCACGGATAACCTTCTGAATAAATTTCATCCCCAAATAGAAAATTCCCAAAACCTCATTCTTACTACCAGACCACTATAAGAAGAAATTCGCAAGGCAGTGTTTTCTCTAAAAGCGGATGCCGCCCCGGACCCGGATGGTTACCACCTTTTTTCTACCAATCCAATTGGGATACAGTTAAACCTGACATTATCAATATGGTATCAGTCTTTTTTCATTCTGTCAGCCTCCAAGCTCAATCAAATCATACCCACACATGTCTCCTCCCCAAACAAAAACCCCCTAAACTCCTGGAGATTTCAAACCCATAAGTTTACTGAACACTACATACAAAATTCTTACCAAAATTCTGGCTAATAGGCTCAATGATCTCCTTCCTGATCTTATCTCTCCTTTTCAAGCGGCCTATATCCCTGGGAGACAGAGCACGGATAACATCATTATTAGTCAAGAAATTATACACTCTTTCAAGAAATGTAGGGGATCCAAAAGTCTCAAGCTTGACATGTCGAAAGCTTTTGACCGAATCGAATGGAGTTACTTAGAACAGATCACAGCGCATATGAACTTTTCTGCTCACTGGATTAACCTTATCAAAACCTGCCTCAACTCTTCCACCATGGCTATTCTTATCAATGGTCGTCCGAGCAATACTTTCGCGGTTAGCAGAGGTATCCGTCAAGGCGACCCGCTTTCCCCTTTCCTCTTTGCTTTGGCCATGGAAGGGCTAAGTCGGTTGTTAGAAAGCAACAACAATGCTAATAATTTTGAAGGTTTCTGTTTCCCGAATTCCGATATTAATATGAAACACCTGCTTTTCGCCGATGATTGTATCATATTCGGGCGCAACACTCTCGAAAATGTGTATAATCTCAAACAAATTCTTTCCGAATTCAACCTGGCATCTGGTCGGATGATAAATTATGCCAAATCTACGATTTTCTTCTCCAAAAATTCTCATCCAAAATTCAAGAGAATGATCATTAGCAGTTTCAAAGTTCATCAATCCTCCTCCCTCGACAAATACGTGAGCACGAATCTCTTCATTAACAAAACAAAAAGCAACTATTCTCTTCTCTCATTTCTCAAATCCAAAATAAGTTGTCTAAATGGCAAACTAACCTTCTCTCCCAAGCGGGTCGCTCTATAGTAATCTCCTCTATAGCAGTGGCCATCCCCCAATACCAAACGCAGTGATTTGCCATCCCCAAAGGCATTAGCAACAGCGTAGAGACCCTCCAAAGGTCTTTCTAGTGGGGAAAATAAAAAAACCATCCATACCATCAACTGGCTTGCTATATGGAAACCGCGCAAAATAGGGGGACTTGACTTCCTTCTTCCACACTTATACAATCAAGCGTTTCTTAGCAAATTAGTGTGGAGGATGATTAAAAATCCTCAGGATCTGTGGGCTCGACTTCTAAAAGCTAAATACTTCCCGAATTCCTCTAAACCCAGACCACCCAACTCCAATCATTCTTGGTCGTGGAAGTCTATTAGATAACATTATGATAATGTGGCCAAAATTATATTCTGGGACATTAACAAAGGACAAATGTTAACATCTGGAATGACAACTGGATCCCAAATCACCCCCACCGATTGCTAACCTTAATAATGTTGACCTCTCTTGGGTCAGCCAACTAATCATTAATAATGAATGGAACCTAACATTATTAAATTCTTGTTATCCTACTGATATTGTTAATGCCATCATTACTATCAATTTGCAGGTGGACCAAGAGGACTCATCCGAATGGTCATTAACGAAATCTGGTAAATACTCCATTAAATCCATGTATCATCATCTTCGCACCAATGGAAATGAACAGGATAATGAATAGGTAGAATGGAACCATATATGGAATATTAACACTATTCCGAGGATAAAATTATTTTTATGGAAATGTTGTACCAATAGCCTACCAGTTCGCGACCAAATAGGGAAATTTATCGATAATGTCTACTCTTGCTTGAAATGTAATCATAATGAAACCATTGATCATGCGTTATTACACTGCAACTATACGAAAACAATATGGTTTTATTTTCATGTCAGAACAGACAGAATACTATCCATCAAATAATAAATCATGATGTGGAAGGATTTAGATGAGGAATTAGCAACTCTTTATGCAAAAATATTGTGGTTTATATGGAAAGAACGTCACATCCAAAAAACAAAGACCCATGCAGGTTATACAAACAATTAAAGCCTTCTCATCAACACCTCTGAAAACGACGATTAAGATAAAAGAACTAAAGACACAAACATGGAGCCCTCCATCGACACCATTTCTTAAATTCAACACTGACGCTTTATTTACAGATCTTTCAGAACCAGCAGGAATAGGCTGTGTGATTCATGACTCTCAAGCCAATTGCATTTCGGCTTATGCAGATACGACCAGAGGACAAACGACGGAAGAATGTGAATGTATTTCTATTAACAAAGCCCTCCTGTGGGCAATCCAGCTCAACATAACACATGTTCATATTGAAAGCGACAACCTCAATGTAAGTACATTCCTGGAAGACCAAAGCTACACCACGCAATGGCAGTCTAAAAAGCATTTATCAGAGATTATACAATTAAAAGTGAAATTCACCGAGTTCAAATCTTATTACATCCCAAGATCATCTAACTCCATAGCGGATGCATTAGCAAAATGGGGCAGACAACACCGACAAAAGAAGATTTGGAACAATCTGCCAGATTTCTGTATGATTTAGTTGTTTTAGTTTTTGCTTGTGTTTCAATAAAAAAATATTAATTTATTTTTCCTAACATGATTTACGTTAGGTCCGAATTTCAATTTTGTTTGGGGCCTCTCAAATACTTGGGCCGGCTATGACCGTAGAAAATATCTCAACGCCTTAATCAGGGTATTCTTGTCATAAATTGCCATGAGAACAAATATCTAAGGCCCAAAATTCGAGTCAAAATAGGAAATCAAGGTCAACCCAGAATTATATTAGAAATAAAACCCAAAAGATGAAAGTACTATGTTACCCCCAACCAAGATTTGAGATCCCTCTTATATCCCTCAACCATTTCCCGCTCTCTTTTCCCTCCTAGTCAATTCACGAGTTACGAGATGGGGTCAAATCACTCTTGCATTTGACATTTAATACATTCAAAATTTGTTTTCTCTCTCTTCATTTGTCAGAAAAATGAAAAAGGTTGGAAGCACTCTAATGGAACTTATGTCTAAACTTATATCTATGCTGGTGTCAAAAGTAATAGTTAGATAAACATTTTGTAAAATGTTTTAGTTTAGAAGTTAGGTGTCTTGATTTTGTATATAACTTTAATTCCGAGAAAAAATTTCGTAACACTCTTAAACATAAACTTAATTGCTAGGAACAGATTATAAAATATTTTTTTGTCAGATTTTCTATATCTGACTAGAGTTTGAATTTTTTTTTTAAGTTTGCACTTATACCTGTGTTAATTGCAAATTAAATAGTTAGCTAAGCATGTTACAAAATGTTATGAACATTCTGATGTGAGACGTGGACAGAGTTGATAAACCCAACACACTTTTCCTCTTATATCCCAAAACACTTTCCCACCCATTCCCAATTTTCACCTTTTCGGTAAAAACGAGAGAAACCCAATCATCCAATCACTCATTAACCCAACTGACATTTAAAGCCAAATTTTTGGTTTTCTCTCTGTTCATTTTTTTTGTTTTCTCTCTCTTCATTTGTCTGAAAAGAAAGGGTTGAACATAAAGTTATTTGTTGGGAACATTTTACAAAATATTTATTTTTATCTTGTACATTTTTAGATCTGGATAGAGTTTCAACGAATTCATGTTTGCACTTATACCTATGTTGGTGGAAAAAGTAGTAGTTAGATGAGTATTTTGTAAAATGTTTTTGTATAGATGTTAGGTGTCTTGATTTTGTAAATAACTTTAGTTGTTAGAAAATTCTCACAACACTTTTAAACATAAAACTATTTGTTGGGAAAATTTTACAAAATGTTTATTTTTTTATCTTGTACATTTTTAGATCTGAGTAGAGTTTTAAATGAATTTATGTCTGCAGTACTTATACCTATGTTGGGGAAAAGTAGTAGTTAAATGAGCATTCTGTAAAATGTCTTCGTATAGATGTTGGGTGTTTTGATTTTCTAAAATAACTTTAGTTCTAAGAAAATTTTCACAACACTTTTAAACATAAAGTTACTTATTCAGAATATTTTACAAAATGTTGATTTTTTATCTTGTACATTTTTAGATCTGAATAGAGTTTCAAATGTATTTATTTATGCACTTATACCTATGTTAGCGAAAAAAGTAGTAGTTAAATGAGCATTTTGTAAAATGTTTTCGTATAGATGTTAGGTGTTTTGATTTTGTAAACAACTTTAGTTCTCAGAAAATTTTCACAACACCTTTAGACATAAAGTTATTTGTTGGGAACATTTTACTAAATGTTGTTTTTTATCTTGTACATTTATAGATCTGAATAGAGTTTCAAATGAATTATCTATGCTTATATCTATATTGGTGGAAAAAGTAGCAGTTAAATGAGCATTTTGTAAAATGTTTTCGCATAAATGTTAAGTGTTTTGATTTTGTTGATTTTGTAAATAACTTTAGTTCTTAGAAAAATTTCACAACACTTTTAAACATAAAGTTATTTGTTGGGAACATTTTACAAAATTTTTATTTTTTATCTTGTACATTTTTTATTAGAGTTTGAAATGATATTATGTTTGCACTTATACCTATGTTGGTGGAAAAAATAATAGTTAGATGGGCATTTTGTAAAATGTTGGAGTACAGAAGTTAGGTGTCTTGATTTTGTAAATAACTTTAGTTCTGAACAATTTACCATGACACTTTTAAACATAATTTTAAGTGTTGGGAACAGATTATAAAATGTTCATTTGTTTTCAGTATTTTGAAATATAAAGTTATTTGTTGGGAATAGATTACAGAAATGCTTAACAAAGTAATTCAAACACCATAATCTTCAAGAAACTTTTCCTTCACTTCAGCGGGAATCCACTTGAGCTTTGCATAAGAATCACCTTCCTGACCAAATACTTTATCCATAACAATCGTCTTACCACCGTAAGAATAGTAGTAGCTCAAATCAACGCCATAGTCTTCAAAAAACTTTTCTTTCACTTCACTTGGAAATATTTGACCAATTTCGGTGATTAGCTCG
The DNA here is from genome assembly GCA_002897215.1 of Eschscholzia californica subsp. californica. NCBI lineage: Eukaryota > Viridiplantae > Streptophyta > Magnoliopsida > Ranunculales > Papaveraceae > Eschscholzia > Eschscholzia californica. The sequence goes on from BEHA01000721.1 coordinate 891,180, forward strand.
CTTCAAGCTTCAGAAACAAGCTTTTTGTCCTTATTTTGAGAACCATTGATTGTGTTATCGTTTTCCTTAGATATATTATCTAGAAGTGGAAAAAATTACAAAAATATAATTAAAAAGTAAATCAAGAAATAAATATATGCATACATGAACTACTAAATGTAGTGAACATTTTAATGAATGCCACTGACAAGCTGTTAAATATTTGTAAAAGTGGTACAATGTAAAATGTTGAAAAAAAATATAAAGGTGTATCAAAAAACTTATAACAATTAAGAAATATGTTTCAAAAACTATTTAAAATGTTGCCATCTTAGTGTTTCGATCGGTCTAACGACGAAAATATATATGCATTTACACTTTATGTTTAAAACACTAGTGAAATTGCTCACAGAAACGTGATTGTGTCTGTATAGCGACTAAAATATTAAGTGACAGGTTAAAGTGAAATTGTTCACAGAAATGTTTGAAACATATATGAAGGAGATATATTCTAAATCTGAAGGTATGACCTTCCTGATAGAAATATATCCTAAAGGTCTGAAGGTATAACCTTCCGAAGGAGTGTCATTCGACCAAGATGGCAATGCGTACGATTTGACTTATAGGATAATAATGACCTTATTTGGAAGACCAATCAATCCGGTTCAATTAGGAGTCGTAATGCTTAGCTAGAAGCCGCTTACGATTGTCGAATCACTTCGGTTATCCGCGTCTAACATAGACCAGATCCTACAACAGGTTACACATAAGAATGGTAACTTAAACAGCGAGAATAGACTGATGGGAACTAGTATATAGGTATGATTTAGTCTGATGATACTCAAAAGATAGAAAAGAATCGGGCTCGAAAGAGAAGTCCGAAAAGGCAAAAAACACACTTTTGGGTCGGGAAGGGAATCCCTTATAGAGATTCCCTTGGCCGGCCATATAAGAAAAGTGGGCCGGCCAAAGCAAGTCCATAAGGGGCTGTTCTGGCCGGCCACACTAAAGGGGAAACCCTAATTAGGGTTTATCCTAATTAGGGAATCCCAGAAGAATTAAACTCTTTTTGTGCTTATCTTTTCTGAGGGACCTTTTAGGATTCCTTATTTGAGTAGAACTCTACTAAGGTAATGCCTATATAAGGACCAGTTATGAGTACGGAATAGGTGTGGAAATTTCTCAGAAGGAAATCACTCTCTTCACACAACTATTGAAGAGAGAGGATTTTAGAGAAAAGTTCTCATTCTATCTATCAAAGTCTAAAAGAAGGAGTTCTTCATCTCTACCTTCGAGAAGGTCCCATCTGACTGAAAGGAGGGAGTTCAAGTTATACATTCGGTGTTTCAAGTAGAGGAGCTACACTTGAAGCTCTTTATCTTCTGAATACTGGTCGGAATTTAGTTCGTGGGAAAGTGAATAAAGGTATTCTTCTTCCTTCTAGTTCATAGATTAGTTCATGTATAGATCCTGGACAACTTAGTGTTAATAGTATGATGATTGAGATTTCGCTTACAACAGTAGTAATTCCCAACAATATATGCATTACACTTTATGTAAGTCCCAACAATATATGCATTACACTTTATGTGGGAAACAATAAAAAATAGGGTTATTTCCCAAATAACCCCCAATTTTATGACCGCCAGCTTCCTGCCTAGCCCCCTTACTTTATCAAAAATACCCAGATGACCCCCTCTTTCAGTTACCGTTATAACTCCGTTAACTAGTCATCACTTCTCTCTCCTCCAGCTCATCACTTCTCTCTGCCACCTCATCTTCTCACCACCTCATCGTCTTCACCGGCGAAGGTCGCCGCCCGACCAATTTTCCGGCCGAAGACCTTCAAACATTAAATTTTTTTTCCTCTCTCTCTACAAAAAATATTTTTTTTCTCCCTAATAGAGTGACTCTAAGTCTTTATATATTTTTTGGTTCTAATCAACAATGAGTATGGAATAAAAATTATCTCTTCTCTCTAACTCTATCATGGTATTTAGTGCCTAAAAACTCTAACAAGTATTGAGTTAGATCCTAGTGAGTTTCCGTAAAACCGGCGGCGGTAGCCAATATCAATGTCTACCAACCTTCGGTGTATTGCTTATTAATTATTTATTTTTTTACTCATTTCTAAATTTGTGTTTTTTTTCATCATTTAGTTTTATAAAAAAAAAAATAATAAACTTCCTGATCTAGAGTTGTTCCCACTTTTCCATAGTAGAAGAATGTTTAAGATTTAAAGGAGATAACGAGTTTTGGATGTCTTACATTACAAAGTTACTCCTTCCTTGCAAGTGTCAACAATTTGATCTCATCTATCAACTAAGTTCATCAAGATTTATAAACATCAAAACCTTGATTACTTCTAACTAACTTAATCTTTTCTTTCTCAAGTTTCTCACTTTTTACTTTACCTTCCTGCTCTCCAGAGGAAGCGTGAATTCAATTTTCAATGATTGATCTTAATCGAGGAATTGAATCAAATTTTTCCAAATTTTTCTTCTCTTCAATCTCATTACAGTAACTGGCTTCTTTTCTACAGTTACAATTTTCTTGGATCTTTATGTTCTCTCTTTTATTAATCCATATAACGCTATCTCTTTCGTGAGATTTTCAACGACCTCACTGCTTTCTCGCTGAAATCTCCTTTCTAAAAAGAAAACAGTTTGACTAAGATTTTCTGAACTCAAGGCCTAGCTCATATTTTCTATTTTTTTCTTCTAATTTGATTCTCTATCTAACAACGAAGGGAGAAATTGTGTTAAAAAAGAAGTTAATCTAGCTTTAGTTTTCCACTTCTTTTGTCATGGGTATATAAAAAAATCCGCATCCACTATTTCAAAAAAAAAAACGGGAAAAAAAGGTTTAAAGACAAGAATCAAACTTTGAAGAAGACTTGACAAATTGCAAGAAGTGTAATTTATAAGGCAAGCTAAACATGTTTAACGGCCAACTTAGCTTGAGGGGGGTGTAAATGAGATTAATATCTACTATTGGATCGCGAAGACATCAATCACATCTACCGTTAGATGATGAAGACTTCACATTATATTATTTATATATCTTTCAAATATATTATTCTCTATTGTATCTATGAAAGATATATTGTAATATTAAGAATATATTTTAATTAGTCTTCTTACCTAATAGAATGACTCTAAGACTCTATATATCTTTTGGTTGTAATCAACAATTAGTATGGAATAAGAATTGTCTCATCTCTCTAACTCTATCACAACTAGGACTCAATATTTAGAAATATAGAAATATTGAAACTTCTAAATTACTTAGAAACTCTAGAATATAGAAACTCCTAATATTAAATAACTATAGAATATCTCCCAAAATATAGAAACTCATAATTTTAAATATAGAGAATATCTTTCTCTATCATTCCTCCTCCCTTGACAAAATCCTAGCTCTCAAGGATGTCCTCGATCATAGTTAAGACTCGGTCTTCCTCCCCTTCGACACCAGGTAATTCATCATCAACTGCAGTATTAGAGAGAACTGCCTTCTTCAAAACAGAAACATGAAAAACTGAATGAATTTTAGTTCCTTCTGGCAATTCCAAATGATACACTACTGGACCGATTTTTTCCAATATCTTATATGGACCATAGTACTTTGGAGATAACTTCTGAGACACCAATCTTACCATGAAACTTTGCTGATATTGTTGTAATTTCAAATACACATACTCTCCTATTTGAAATACTACATCCCTCCGCCCCTCTTCGGCATATTGTTTCATCTTATTTTGGGCAGTATGAAGATGACTCTTGAGATTAGAAAGAATTTGACCCCTTCGTATTAGTGCTTCATCTAATGTTGCAGTTTGTGCCTCTCTTGGAATATATGATGCTATACAGGGGGTGAGATCCCATATACTTCCTCAAAAGGGGTTATTTTTGTCGATGTATGGTACGAAGTATCGTACCAATATTCCTCCCAAGGTAGCCATACAATCCAACTTTTTGGTTTATCTCCTACAAAGCATCGCAAATATGTTTCTAAACAACGATCCACCACCTCCGACTGATCAGCGGTTTGAGGGTGGTATCTGAACTCATCATAAGTGTAGTACCCTGTAAACGAAACAATTCCTTCCACAAATTGTTAGTGAATACTGCGTCTCTGTCGGGGACTATAGATTGGGGAAACCCATGCAACTTGACCACCGTTTCTAGAAATTTTTGAGCAACTGTAGATGCAGTGTACGAATGTTTTAACGCCATAAAATGGTTGTACTTAGTGAGACGATCTACCACTACCAAAATTACTGATTTTCCTCTTAACTTCGGTAACCCTTCTATGAAATCCATAGATATATCAGTCCAAATAGTTGCAGGAATGAACAACGGTTGTAAAAGTCCTGCAGGAGAAAGGGTGTTATATTTGTTCTTCTGGCACGTATCACAACTAGCAATATATTCTTCGACATCTCGATGCATTCCCGTCCAGTAAAACAACTCTAAGAGTCGCTTCATAGTCTTCAATTGTCCTGCATGTCTTGCAGCCGGTGATGAATGAAACTAAGCTAGTAACAATAGTTTCCATCTAGATTTCAGACTTATCAATAATTGATTTCCTCGGAAGTACACCACTTCCTCTTTTACCGTGAAATTCTTCTCACTGAAAGAGGATTTGTCAATCTTTTCTATAAAATCTAACATCTAAGGATCTGTTTTTAATTCAAGCTTTAGATCCTTCATCCATGCACAACTCACATATATAATTCCTGCTAATTCACCCGACTCGTACTTACGAGATAATGCATCGGCTACTTTATTTTGGTTACCGGGTTTGTACTGAATTGTATAATTGTAGCCTAACAATTTAGCAATCCATTTTTGTTGCATAGGTGACTGCTTTAGCCTCCAAAAAGTACTTCAAACTTTGTTGATCCACCTTCACCATAAACCTTCTTCCTATGAGACAAGGTCTCCATTTAGTGATGGCATGAACCATTGCTAGTAGTTCCTTTTCATACGTAGATAATCCAAGGTGTCGTGGCCCAATCACCTTACTGGTAAATGCTATGGGTCTACCTTCTTGCAATCAGAACTGACCTGATTCCAACCCCACTTGCATCACTTTCAATTATAAACTCCTTGCAAAAAATTTGGTGATGCTAATACCGCCGTAGTCGTCATAGTTGTTTCTAAGTTGTTGAAGGCTTTAGTTGCTTCCATGGTCCATTTGAAACTATCCTTCCTAAGGAGGTTAGTCAACAAAAAAGCTAATCTACCATAATTAGACACAAATTTTCTATAACAGCCGGTTAGACCTAAAAACCCTCGTAATGCTTTGAATGATTTAGGCAGTGGCCAGTCTATGATGCTCTGTATCTTGCTTGGATCCACTTCTGCATCCTCAAATGTGATGACATGCCCTAAATATTCAACTCTATTGGTACCAAAAGAACACTTACTTAATTTGACCTTGAGTTGGTGTTTTTTTAGTATCTAAAATACATCTCTCAGATGTTCAAGATGTAAATTCCAATCTGAGCTATAAACCAGTATATCATAAAAAAACCAACACAAAATGTCGTAGCTGACTTCTGAAGACATCATTCATGAGATGCTGAAAGGTAGTGGGTGCATTGGTCAACCCGAAGGGCATGATAAGAAACTCATAATGACCATCATGCGTCTGAAATGCAATTTTATGTACAGCTTCCTGCTGCATCCTAATCTGATAGTAACCAGACCTTAAGTCTAATTTCGAGAAATACAAAGCCTCATGCAGTTCGTGTTATAGTTCGTCTATGACCGATATAGGAAATTTATCTTTTACTGTAATTTGGTTCAGTGCTCTGTAATCAATTCACATACGCCATGTACCATCTTTTTTTTTTTTTTACTAATAATACAGGCGAGGAAAAGAGGCTTGTACTCGGGCGAATTAACCCAGATTGCAGTAGTTCTTTTACTATTATCTAAATCTCATTCTTTTGACCAATACCATATCTATAAGGTCGAACATTAATTGGTGAACTGTTGGGATGTAAAGTAATGTGATGATCATGACTTCTCATTGGTGGCAAACCTGTTGGTGCTGAAAATACCAAAATAAATTGTCTAATCAAGGATTAAATTTCTCTGTATATATCGGGAATAGCTTCTTCATCGTTATTTTCACCTGAAATTTGACACAAAACTCTCAATGACCCTTGCTTGAGGAGCCGTTGCATGGCATGACTGCTAGCAATCTTCACTTTCCTTCCTCTTACACTTTCCAAACGAAATTGTTTACCTTGTATAGTGAATTTCATTGTTAAGTACTTGAAATCCCAAGTTATTGGCCCAAGTGTTTGTAGCCAACTTACTCACGATACCATATCACTCCAAGTTTCAGTATATAAAAATTTCCCGTGAAAACATACTGATTAGTCTTATACTCTAGGCTAACACATTGCCCTTCATAAGCAATCCTTGATCCGTCTGCTACCATAACTTCAAAGGAGTTGTCAAGTATAGTTTTATTACCTAGCTTCTGAAGGATGGAAGCATCAATAAAATTATGTGTACTACCCGAATCAATTAAAACGATAACTTGAGCCCTTTTAATTTCACCTTGGACCTTCATGGTTTGTGGTGCAGGGGAGCTGTCCAATGCATGCATAGAAATCTCCACATGTTCTTCTTCTTGTGTGTTCACCTCTTCATCAACTCCATCGGTTTTAGTCTTGTTTGCGTCATCATTATCTTCTTCTTTCTCAATGAGGAATAAAGTTTGTGTCTTACATCGATGGCCACGATACCACTTCTCATCGCAATTGTAACATAACTGTTGTTTCCTTTTTTCTTTAGCCTCAGCTGATGTGAGTCAGTGAATTACGGGTGCTTCATTATTACCCGGTTTGGTATTGTTGGTGATCTTGAGTTCAGTGGTTTTGCATTGATAAGGGGGTTTGGTCTTGTAATATTTCTATAACTTTGGCGTCTCAAAGAGACTTTTTCATCTTGTAATCTAGCTATAGACATTGCATCATGTAAGTTTACAGGACTAAAAGATTTAGTTTATATTACAACCTCATCTTTTAATCTACTCGTGAAACAACTCATTAGAAAACTGTCTGGTAAATCATTAACCATGTTTGAAAGACGCTCAAACTCTTCTTGATATTCAAAGTAAGACCCTGTTTGTCGTAATTTTGCTAGTGCATCCCCTGCATACTCATACGTCGTTCTCCCGAAGAAACCTACTAATGCTTCGACAAATTCTTCCCATGAACGAAAATAGTTACCTCTTTTAGCCCATCGATACCATTGTAATGCTTTTCCATCCAAGCAACTGATTGCAAACTGAATCTTTTGGTCATGTGCAGTGTCATAGAACTCAAAATATTGTTAAGCTTGAAAAATCCATCCTTCCACATCTGATTCGTTAAACCGTGTAAAATATAACCTATCACCTTTAAAACGACCACTTCTTTGAGACATAATCTCTCTATTTCGACCAATCGACCAATCTTCTCAACCAATAATTATTGATTCACCGTCATCTCAGTCATCTTCTCCGCCAATTCACCTAATTGCTTCTCCATTCTTTTTTTTTCGAGTTTGTACCATAAACGAGGTTCTCTAATGAAGATAAAAGGTAATGCGAAAGTGAATAATAGGAGCGTCTGCTCTGGATAACAATTGATAAGAACCTAAGTCCTTCTCTAGACCAGCCAAAGATAAATGTAATACTAATAAAAACTTTATTAATAACTTCAAGATTCATATCCGTAACTACTATGAACTCAACCATATATATAGCCTACAACCAGACAATTTAGACTCCAACTAGGACTCCTAAATAGACTTTAACTAGGACTCAATATTTAGAAATATAAAAACTCCTAAATTATTTAGAAACTCTAAAATATAAAAACTCCTGATATTACATAACTATAGAATATCTTCCAAAATATATAAACTCCTTATTTTAAATATAGAGAATATCTTTCTCTATCACAATTTTTCCTCCCTAAAACTTATTTTTGATATTATTTCACTTCCAACATCTAGTTTTGTATTAAAAGTCACATTTAAGACAAGTGAAAAAAATTCTAACACATAGAATATCAAAGTTGATGGAAAATCTCTACAAGCACCACTTTGTATTGCAATAATTGAATAAAGCATGGTTAATGCTGATGTCAAAAAATGACTTTCTGTTAGATCAGCATGAAATAGGGAGTTGATGCATGACAACCTCCGTTATGTTCGAATCCTCCGTTATGCTCTGTGTTTCTTTTTTCAACTCTGTTTCTCTTTGTTCCAGCTCCTGGCTCATGTTCCTCGCTCATTGCTCCTACTCCTTGCTTCTTGCTCAAGCTCTTTGCTCCTGTTCGTCTGTTCCCGAGGGGGGAAAACCTGCAAAGGGTTCAAAAACCACTCCGACGCTCAAGCCAGTCAAGGTGTTCTTTGCAATAAAAGAATGAATATTGATTTATCCTTTTGGGAGGCGAGTGATGAGAACTCTGAGTTTCTTGTGATCTTTTTTAGGGTAAAGAGATTGTTACCTGTGAAGGACGATGTGGGGGGCCTTTTATAGGCGATGTTAGGCCGACTGTTATTAGTGGCGGTGGTGAGGCGGTTGTCGTCAAACCGAAGGGAAAGTTTTCTCCCTTGAGTATCTAGGGTTTCTCTTGGTGTATATCCCGGATCTTTGATAAGTGGAAGTTCCTAAGTTCAAGGATTTTCCGTAGATATCTTGCCGGTGTGATAGACTCTAAAAGTGAAGTTTCCTCCTTTGGATACACGGAGTCCAAACTGGCTTAAACACTTCGAGATGTGTGGCCGACTGAGATCTTTCTAGAAGTTTCGGGATTAAGTCGGTAGGTCGCTTGGCGCTGCTGTCTCTCCAGTTCTGGGCGTAAGACCCTGGCCGAACCTGTGTGAACCCCCCTCACTCATTTGAAGACCCCAGGGCTGATCTGTCCATGCCAATAACGTCTTGCAGGGCTGGTTTCTTCTGGCCGACATCCCAGTTAGGGGAATATTCGGTGGACCATCAGGGGCTCAGCTGTCCTGCTGCCTTAAGCCGGTTTGATCTAGTAGACTTCAGGTCTGATCTTGACTCTTCAGACGTTAGTCACCGTCTGGACATTTTATGCATCATCAGTTAAGACTCCAAGATCATTTTGAGGAAATGGCTCTTGAGATTTCCAAAGAGGGAAAAAATGGGGGCTTGCACGACACTTTGAGAGAGACGAAGATACGTGATTTTCTTCGCAAATACTATGAAAATTGAGTGATTAGATTATCAGAGTATTATACCGAAGTACGAGACAACCAAAATTAGATAATACAAATCAACATGGTAGAAAAGAGATTTAAAACATTGACCTAGCATGTAAGTTTTTGGACTATCCAAAAAATAAAATAAAATGCTAACCATGGTGCTCAACACACTCCTTTTCACGCTAAATACAAAACATAAATCTCCAGCTGATTTGCTACTATTTCCACACCTACGTTACAACTTTTCGAATAATTGTTAATTAAATTGCAAAGAGAAAAAAGGCCCATTGTGGTGGTAGCTAGTGTGAGCACACCACCGCGAAATGCATTATTGTATGTGTTATTTTTTTAGAGTTATTTCTCTTCTGGCCCCCTACTTTGTGACAAACTTCATTCTTGACCCCCTATTTTTCATAAATTCAAATATGACCCCCTTTTTAATGTAAATGTCATAACTACCCTTCTCATAAATATTTTTTCAAAATAAAATTAATTATAAAACATGAATTTCACACCTCACCTCTCTCTTCACCTCACATATCTCTCTCCACCTCACCTCTCTCTTCAACACCTCTCTCTCTTTCCAACTCACCTATCTCTCTCTGTCTAAACACTCAGGTGAAGGGGTTTCCCTTCGCCGGAGAATTTAGATAGAGAGATGGAGCAATTTTTTATTTTTATTTTTATTTTTATGTTTGAAGGTGAGTTGTAGAGGGAGCTAAGGTGGAGAGAGATGTGAGATGAGGGTCAAGTGAGGTGGAAATTCATGTTTTATATTTAATTTTATTTTGAAAAAATATTTATAAGAAGGGTAGTTATGACATTTACATTAAAAAAATGGGTCATATCTGAAATTATGAAAAATAAGGGGCCAAGAAAGAAGCTGGTCATAAAGTAAGGGGCCAGAAAGAAAATAACTCTATTTTTTGTTAGTCATTTTGACTTTTCGTAGTAATCAACTTCATTTTTTAAAGTTTTTTCACCTTTTTGTTGTGCATTTTTAATAATTTTTACCTGAAGAAAAAAAATATTATTTAATTATTCAATATAAAGGAGTTTCCATCTTGCTGTATTTGACAATGAAAAAATGAGTTGGGTTTCCAAATAATTGATGGTAAATGAGAGCCCCAATCCTGTTTTGCAAAAAAAATCGTTTCAGGTCCAAATATCAGGGCAAGGACAACTTTTCTGATTTTTTTTTTCTTCCCCTCTTGTCCTTGCACGGGACATTTTGACATTTTCTGACAAACTAACGCGGAAAAGTAAATTTTTTTGGAAGTCCTAATTCACTATATCTTAGATATTTTTCTTCTCTTTCTCTCTCTAAAACTTCCACATCTTATCTTCTTCTTCTCTTTCGCTCTCAAATTTCGATTTGTAGCGCCATTTTTTCTGAAATTTTGGGATCCAACTCATTATTTTGTTTCAATTCCTTATTCCTTCTTATTTATATATCCAAATTCTTAAACATCTAAAACTTTCTTGTTCTTCTTTTTCAGGTGAATGGTTTCCTTTAATGTTTCTTTTCCAGGATCGATATTTTGGGTTTCATTCTCTCTAAAAGAAGATCAAAAGATCGACTTCATATGGTTCAGAAGGCCAAGGATCGTTGATGATTTTTTATCGGTTCCGGTTAGGTTCTTATTAAGAGATGTAATACTTGATTTTTTTGGATATGGATCTTAAAATCCTAAAATCAAGATCTAGGGTTTTTTTTTTAATTAAATCGAATAACAACAAAATAAGGTATCTTTAACCCAGATTGAATATCTTTGTTGATTTGGTCAACTATTTGTGATCAAACTTCGGTTTATTTGTAAGAGGTTTGTAAGATGCGAATGAAATCAGATCTATTTCACTATGTTTTATGATTTTTTTTTATCATATTTAGTTTCCCTAAATTTGTGAACGAATTTTTTCTTGAAGTGTAATGTAGAGTACTGGACATTGGATTATGTATTGTACATAACAAAATTTTTCATACTTTATATCCAAAAATTGTCCAGTACATAACGAAATGTCTGGTACATAAAAAATGTCCAGTACATAACAAACTGTCCTATGAATTTTTAGTGAAATAGTTTACATTTTGAAAAAAATATATAAGATATTTTATTATGTACTGTACAGAACAAAATTTCCTATACTTTCTTTTCAAAAGGTGTCCAGTATTTCCTATACTTTCTTTTCAAAAAGTGTCCAGTACATAACAAAATTCCCACTACATGCAAAAATGTACAATACATAAAAAAATGTCTTCTGAATTTTCAGTGAATTAGTATGCATTTTGGAAGGAACGTATAGGAAAGTTTATTATGTACTGTACATAACAAAATTTCATGTATTTTATTTTCAAAAAGTGTCCAGTACATAACAAAATGCCCAATACATAAAAAATGTACAGTACATAAAAAAATGTCCAATATATTTCATTGAAAATAATTTACCTTTTGGAAGGAATGTCCTATAATATATTGCCCATCATATAAGGAGAGAATGTTTAAGAGAATGACATAATTATATTTACAGTACAAGATCTTTGGAAAAATCTGCCACTATATAAGGAGATGAAGTTTGAGAGAAGGAAAATACTTAAGATTTGAGGGAGAAAATATATTTAAAAAGGAAAAAAAATTATGGAACAAAAATTCGAAATTGGTTAAAAATTGGAGAGAAAATAGGAATTGGAGAGAGAAAAAAACAGAAAAATAATTTTAAAGCGAAAGTAATCTGTTGAGATTGGAGAGAGAAATATGTGCGGGAGAAAATAAAAAAAGAAAAAAATCTGGAAAGAGTAGAGAGAGAATGTTGTAAATGGCAAGTTGGTAAATTTTGTAATGCCAATTCTGTGAATTTTTGGAAAGTACGAGATTTGATGGGAGGGGCGTCAGATTTGTTTTCAGAAATATTCAGATTTTCCGGACCTTTTTTAATGGCACGAACAGTAATTTTTGAAATCCCGAAAGTTGTTTCCGAAATTCTCTCCCTCTCTGACGTCGTGGACCTATAGCTAATATTTGGCGTCCGCGGACTAATCTCACGGCCCATTTCGGGTTGTTAGCCCAATTGTCCTTTTAAAGAAAACCCACTAGAATTAAAGAGATAGAAGTTAATTAATGGGGGATTAGAGGAAACTAGTTGATTTATTTAAACAATTGTAATCAATTGGGGGTACATTATTGATTATCCTGTCATGGAAAGACTCACATCGCCTTGGCAAATTTTGTCTGTTCTTTCATGATTATCCTTTCCCGTGTGAAGAGCCATTTGTGATTATCATACTTATCATAGAAGTTTTAAGTCATTTTTTAATTTCATTTCCCTTATCACATAATTTTCAATTTTTATTTCTTTGGTCTTCCCATTACTATTATTGCTAGTTCCTAATAGTTGAACTAATAACATGAATTGACATTTTCATTGAGATAATGTTAGATTAGTGACATTTTTGATTTAAAAAAATCTTTTAGATGTAGTTCTTGATTTTTATTCATTAATAAAATGGATAGGGTTCTTTATCTTTCTAAAAAAAATTATAAAATAAATTAAACAGTAGTGATACGGCCACTTATCACCAAAAATTTAGGTCACTTCCGGAGAGAAACCGAAATGAATGACCAAAGTTTTCTCGTGATTTGATAGACAGATCTAGAAAAAATTAGCCCTTAAATCACAACCGTTAGGTCCTAGTTTCTCAAGAACTGGTTTTTAATTTCGGTGACCTTAGAGCATCTTCGAAGCAACAATCAAATTGAAAAACTCAAAGTGCCACCTAGGATTTTTTGAGTTTTTTTTGGGAAAAACTCTCTCCAGTGCAACACTCAATTTGGATCTCAAAATGACATCATTTAATGTTGAGATATCTCAAGAATAAACTCAATATTTGAGATTTATTTTGAGAATCTCAATTGGCCACTCAGTATTAAAAACAAATCTACCCATTTAGAAATGACACTTAAGTTATTATTAAGTTTTTAGACTGTTGCATTGGAGATGACTTTTGAATTAAGTATCTCGATATTAACATTTAGGAAAGAGAAACTCAATTGAGTCTTGACACAGAGGACAAATTGAGTTGTTTTATTCTTTTTTTTTAATTTTGCATTGGATATGCTCATCATTTTCCAAAACTAAATCTTTGATAGTGATATGGCATGACTGGAACCCAGACTGAACTGGTAAAACTAATAAAAGGTAATACATTTGTACATCAGTGGGTGGTTAGACTATTAAATGTGGGCCATTTATAACTTAAAAAAGAAATAAGAATAGATTTTAAATGATTATGTTTATACTTCAACTCTTGAGGGATTCTATAAAGTCTTTGTTTGGATAAAGACAATCTTCTATACTTTTTGGATAAATCATATCTTCATTTAGTAATGGGTCTTTGCATATCTGTTCCAAAGATCAAAGAGGATGAAAATCATGAAAATGTCTTACTCATAGTAGATACTCTTCATAAATCTAATGGATTATCACCAGGACTTGCTTCTATTCATTCTCAACAAGGTAGTAAACAACTTAACCAGGACTCTGCAATTCTTTACCAGGTTCTCTCTCTATCTCTCTTTCTTTCTCTCTCTTTTAACACCCTCTATATGAAATAATTGACATTTTTTTTGAAGGGGTATGGAATGGAAGGAGGTTATTTTTGTGGGGTATTTGATGGGCATGGAGAGAATGGAGAGAAAGTGAGTAAATTGGTGAGAAATAAGTTACCACCATTGTTGTTAGAGCAAAAAGATAGATTAGATTCACATGATGAAGATGAAGTGATTAGATATGATATTCCAAATGAACGGAGAAGAGCTTGTGTTAGTGCTTTCAAGATTATGGATAAACAACTCAAACTTCAAAAAGGTTTTGATTGCTCTTTCAGTGGGACTACTGCTGTTACTATCATAAAGCAGGTAAAATTTTGCTCTCATCAGCTTCACACCCATATATATGGAAAATGATACTATATATGCCCGGCACGAGTCCCGGCCCGCTTACATGTCGGGCCATGATTCGGTTAGGATTCGTGCCGGGCATACCATCATGGGTTCATGGCTGTATATATATAGTTATGGTTATGTTGTTGGGTAACTTAGTTTTGAAGAAAAATGAATAGGGTAGGGATATGATGATTGCTAACCTGGGAGATTCAAGAGCAATTTTGGGAACCCTATTAGACAATGATAAACTGAAAGCTGTTCAGTTAACAGTTGATCTTAAGCCTGACCTTCCAGGTAAGTTCTCTCCTACTATCGCAGTGTTATATGATCGATTCTGAAACGGGCGTTATATTACATACTTTCCCGTTATGCCAGTAAAGGCAATAATGGATTACAATTTAAATATAAAATTGTACGTGTACAACTGATGAATATATGTGATGTTACAGACGAAGCTGAGCGAATTAGGAAATGTAACGGTCGGGTCTTTGCTCACAAAGCCGAGCCAGATGTTTTTCGGGTTTGGTCAGGGAATAATGATACCGTGAGCCTTGCAATGGCAAGAGCATTTGGAGACTTTTATCTCAAGGAATATGGCGTAACTGCAATTCCTCATGTCACATACCATAGCATAACCAACAATGACCAATTTGTCGTTCTAGCAACAGATGGAGTAACAATCTTTTCTGAATTTGGTTTTCTTGTTTACAAGAGGTTATCAACCGGCCATTTTTTGGCAATACGACCCGTTATTTGCCTGACACAATCCACCAACGCAAATAACTGGTCCTGACCTGGCCCTTGGGCCTCACCAAAACGTGGTCGTGGCTGTCTCGTCATGATGCAAGCTGTTTCAAAATGGCCCACATTGGGCCAATGTGCCAAATAACTGGGCACTTCCAGGCTGTGTCCGGGCCGACTCTGCCTGTTGAATAACCTTTACTATCATTTATCGAACTAACTCTATCTTCACTGGTGTTTGTGGTGAAGGTGTGGGATGCACTCAGTAACGAAGAAGTTGCATCGATTGTGTGGTCGGTGCAGAGCGAAGAGGAAGCAGCAAAAGCTGTTGTTGAAGCAGCAGTAGCTGTATGGAATTCCGAACCTTCTTCTCTCAAGGTGGATGATTGTACCGCAGTTTGCCTATTCTTGCAGGAACGGGATCGCCACCGAAATAGCTCAATTCCACCTGCATAGATTAACTTGACGAATAGCAAAAAAGCTAAATAACATCTAGCGACGTTATTCTTAATTCTCATAAGACTGCCAACCTTACTGTTGATCAATGAGTATAATCTTCAATTCTACAGCAATTCCCAAGTAGCGGAATGACCCAAGGAGTATAATAATGTTGTTGTTTGATAATGTGGAAACTTGTAAAGAGTATACAAAAGAATCAGAAACAACAAGATTGTAAATCAATTCAAATGTGATAATCTGAAAGGTCTTGAAACATAATATTTAACTTTCCTAGAATAGAATGAAGGGTCTTGAAACGTAAATCCATCCATCAACCTCTTTGATGACTTTTGTGCCTAATTCCTTCAGATCCTATTGTGGGACTTCAGCGACGGGGACAAGTGAATAGAGCTCTTCTTTGGCATTTTCATCATCATTTCTTATTCGTGCAATTCGAACCCTAACCCTCCTTCGAGCACGTTGGATTCCCCTGCCTGCTCCCATATGTTTGTTAAGTTTGACATCAATTCTCACATCGTTTGTACCCATTGACTTCTCTTTCAACTTATTGATCTCCATTATGGCGTTTGGAGCTATATTCTTGAAGGTGCTATAGCTTAAGAGTACAGAAATGCTGTTTGGGGCGAAGGCCTCAAACCTAGGCAAAAGCGACCCAATGAAACGCTGACACCTGGCGGGATTTCACAATGAGAGAAATGCTGTTTTGGGCGAAAGCGCGAATGAATAGCAACCGAAACAGAGGCTGCCACCTGGCCAGAAAAACTAGAAAACACGTGATTCTCTGTACTTTTTGCTTTTCAATCTTACTACCCTGCCCAAGTTCGACCTTATCATCAACTAACCCATCACGCCACGGGCGTCGGTGAGGGGGTTCAGCCGGTGCGGTCGCACCAGGCCCTCTCTACCTAAGGGCCCATTTTGAGTAGTGCTAAAGAATCATACTTATATATTTTATGCCTATTTTTAACACAATGTGATAAGCAGCTCAGTTGGTTGAGAACTTCTCTCACGCATATGAGGTCTCAAGTACAAACCCTGTCAACAATTATAACCTCTATGGGCGTCTCCACACTGGGTTCAAGCCTCTACATGCGATATACAAGATAAAATGCCCACTTTAATGACTTATAATAGATATTCTAAAGGCCACTCTAGCCTTTAATTTCTAGTTTCTAGATCTAGTCTCTTTAGACACCCCATGCTATTCTAAGGTTTTATTTGGCCCGAATTTCCAATTGTTACTTATAGTTTTCTCTCTTCCTCCAATAGGTTTCTATGTCTTTTCTATCATATATACATATTATTTTATCTTTTTCAGATAATTTTTCTTATGCAAAATAATTTTTCTATATCATACTTATTTTTGTGAATGTTTGTTTTAATTTGTATTCTTAGACTTATATAATTACATCGAGTATGGTTTAAATATTTTTGGTGGAGTTAGTTATACAATTACTACATACATTAGTACTTCGTCTTTTGCATAACGGTGATGCTACTTTCCCAAGGAGATTGACAAGGGGTTTGACATAATAATGAGGTGGATGTCTTTCATAAGTAAGAAAGTGGATGCTACATATATTTTTCATGATATTTTATAAGAAATTTCTTCGGACATATTTATATATTCATTTATTATATCACACATAATTTTTTAGTCCTCAGGTCATCATAAGAAGGCCCCCGATATAATTTCGCACCGGACTCCCAAATCTCGGCCACCCACTGCATCACGCTTTCAATCAATCAAGTCAACCCAACTACCATTTCTCTCACTACCCAATTCAACACCATCAGCGACACCCAATTCATCACCATCAGCAGCACCTAGTTCATCACCATCATCATCATCAATACTTTCCTTGCTACCAACAAAACTACCACAATTCCTACCAACCCAGCAATTACATACAAAATCAATACATACCCAACCACCCAGAATTCCTTCCTCGCAATGGTAGAAGCACTCATTACCATCTTCCTTTCCAATTCCAAATCCATATGGGTTGAATCCAGCTCTGCTGCTCCTGCATTATTACAATGGGCTTAATTTGGAGGAGGATCAATGGGTGCAGCAGAGAAAACAGTTGGTGGACTTCATAAACGACTATTGCAGTCAATTAATGGTGGAGAAGGTACTGATCAAATGTCTCATCTTTCTCATGGAGGAGGATTGCTTCATGGCCAATATCCAGTCTTCCAGTTCTTCCTGAGGTATGGGTATTTCTTTGGCAATATATTCTCTTGTGTAAATTCCAATCTGAGAATTTACTTGTTAGGGTTTCAAACTCCAAACTTTATCTCCCTTTAATCTAATTATTTGGTTAGATGTTAATGATGTTTATGTGTTTTAGCTTCTCTACAAAAAAAACTTTTCTTTGTCAAATAAATCTTGTGCTTATTTTGTCCGGTTAGGCTTTTGGCTTAGAGCAAGTCCAAGGGGGAGGGGGCTGAGGTCCTTAATTCAAATTAAGGGTCCAGCCCCCCGGTCTGTCCCCTTGGACTAACAGCCGGCCATTATTAGAGGCCGGCTGAACAACCCCAACTGCTATATGTTGGATCATATCCAACGGTGGATGTGATCCAACAATGATCTAACGGCCAATTTTTTTTTTTTAAAAGTTTGATTAATTTTTTTTAAAAAATCTAACAAAAACTTACACATTATTTGTTTTTAAAATTTAACAAAAACCTACACATTTTTTAAAATCTAACGTATCTGTTCCCGAATAATTTTTGAACCTTAGATAAAAAATAGTTAGAACAAGTGTTTCGTACATACACAAGTTCTTCGCACACCCACAAAAAAACCCACACACGCGTTTCCCACATGCACGTATTAAGGGTCCTGGACCCCTCACCCTTGGAGTTGATTTTGAAGGGTTGAGCTGAGACCCTTAAATTTGAATGAAAAAGTGAATTTAAGGGCCCGATACCGCTCACCCTTGGACTTGCTCTTAGAGAGGGAGAGATAAGGTGGGTGTGGTTTATTTTGTTTGGATATGATCTGGACATTTGAAAGGATCAACGGTCCAGATCATTTTATTGGAAAAGGGACTGAAAGCGAAATGCGGAGAAATATGGGACCGAAATATAACACTTCGAAAGTAGAGAGGATCACGTGGTTCCCAGTCTTCTCGGCCAAGTGGCAGCCTCTGATTGGGTCGTTATTCATTCGCTTTTTGGCTTTCGCCCCAAATAACGTTACTCAAAAAGACAGTGGTTGTTTCAGCTTCCCACCTCATTCTCTCATGTCTCAACTGGAGAAGAAATTACAGAGTGGGAAATGACCAAAGTCTCTTTTGAGACTTTTGAGTCGACTCAAAGTCTCTTGCTCGCTCACTAAAATGACCAAAATAAATTGAAAGGAGAGACCGGGAAACAGGATCACACGAGTCAAATTCTAACGTCTTGGATTCCACTACCAAACTCATCTACCATACAAATAAGGTAAGACAAGTAACGATGTGTTTTTTTCTTTGTCAGAATCCAACTTCTCTAAAATAGACACAAATTAAGTTAGATTTTATAATTTAGACAAGTCAGATATCATAAGTCAAATAAACATGAACATCTAAAGTTGTTATTCGAAGTAATCAGACCTTTGGTGGTATTTCAAAATTGACTTTAGAAAAAAAATGTGTACTTCCTTAATAGTTGTTTGTTTTTCGTAGCTTATAAGTGAGAGCACTAACATTGTATCATAATTTCTTGTTGTCTTTTTGTATTTTTTGTAAGTATTATAGAATAAGTAAGTATCCATTTATCCTTGCATTGAGTCTTTAAGTTATACCAATGTTGTGAGCTCTTGTTAAAATATAGGAAGATTAAGACAAATATCGAAATCAACCGTCGAGATCCGAGATCAAAGTCATGAAAGTTGAACTAAGAAAACCCAAAATAATTAGGATTTTGGGAAACTACACTCGTTCGATTTAAGTGAGTTTTAAGTTTTTATGTATTGAGTTGTAGAGAGTGAGTGTAACCAATCAAACGCATAATCTAAAATTTTGGGTAAATGTGTGCATCGGTTGGATAACTGATGATTCAGGCCAATCAATTATCCAATCCGTCTGAATTGGATAACGGATTTTGAAAAACCGCACCAAAACACTCATGATTTGATTCGGTTAACCGCCAAAACTACGAAGTAGCAATTTGGTGCGGTTTGGACACTGAACCTACCAGTTACAATGTTCACACGAGTCATAAAAAAAGTGGTATCACATGTTTCACCTAAACGCCTAAAACAAATAGTAGTTTGATACATATAATGCATAGTTCTGCAATTGAACAAGACATACTTCAATTTAAAATTTGAATTAGCAAGATTGTTATCTTTGTTGTCAATCTTATCTCTTTAGTTTATTGTATCATTTGTATCCAAAGAAACTAATATTTAAGAGATATATTCTTCTCTTTACGGTATCACGAGCTCTTGGTTCTTCTCTTTAAATTTTTTTCCCCTCTTAATGTTTCAACAGTTTTCTTCTATAATGGCTTCCACTGATCCAACATCTTCAATCCCAATAACTACTAACCCATCTCCTCCACCTTCTTTGTCATCTCAACACTATCCCTCGTTAACCAATTTGGTCAGATTGGTGTCAATCAAGCCTGATCACACAAATTATTGACATGGAGGAAGTAGATTTTTCCTATCCTAAAATCACAGGATCTCTACAGTCATGTTGACTCAAAAGCACTGCTCACGCCCCTTTTATTATCGACCTGGTTACAAGTCTAGAAAGTCCTAATCCAACTTTTTCACAATGGACTTGTAGATCAAACATTGATCAGTTGGATTAACATAACTCTGTCTATTTCAGTTCTTTCTCAAACTCCAGGATTCAATACTGCAAAGAACTATATCGCATATCTAGAGTCGACATTTTCAACCCAGAACACGCCCCGTAAGTCATAACTTCTACTCCATCTTCACCTTGGAGATATGATTTTTCAGCCTAATGATATACCTCAATCATTTACCGCATATCAACCAAATGAGACCCCTTTAGATCCTAATTATTATGCAGACTCTGAAGCATCAAATCATATGACAAATGATTTCTCCATGATGGCAAATATGAATCCATATTATGGACCAGATCAAGGTTACTAGATTCACGGTACGAAAACGGGTATGCAGTACGCCTATTAGAGTGTATCCGGTACGTGGGGGTATACCTCTTCGATACATTAATTTGGTACATAATTCGCTTAATATAAAATTTCGGTTCGTTACCTTAATAAGATATTCCAAAAGTATTTCTAAATTATAGATATAAATATTTCAAGACTCATACGGGATGAAACAACTAATTACTCAAAGCCTGATATCATAATAGTACTTAAAACGTGAAAATAAAATCATAAAATAGCAATTACTTGGAAATTCAAAGCCTAACACTCAAAATCCAGAAAAAATATTACTAAATTACTAATACTAATTCATCTTTCCTTTGTCTTTGTCTCTTGAACTACCTCCTTTTGTAAACTTTGATATGAAATTTGGAATGCTTGAAGTGTTAGATGGTGTATTATCTTCATTATCATCATGAACTTGATCATCTTCTAAGGAACTTCCAACGAATATCCTCTAGTCTGATAATCGAGTCGTCTAGGTGTGTCTGTTCTGGATCGATGTCTCACTTTTTGTAAGGACCTTCCTTATAACCCTCAGTGAAACGTGATTCAAGACGAATATTGGAATGAATGTAAACTAATTTATTAGCTCTTGTAGAATTAAACATATTTCTCTTCACACTATGTATAAATGAATATGTGCTCGAATTCCTTTCAGCAGATAAGCTAGTAATTGGTTGAGCCAATACCTTAAAATAAAAATATAGACATTTTAAAACTATAAAAGTAATAGTAGAAAAATAATAAATACTAATACATTTTACCTTTTAGCCTTTTCAGCCAATTTTGGAGTTTATGAACCATTGTGCACCACCAATCAGTTGCACTCATTGTTACAACATCAGTTTGGGAAGACATCATGACATATATACCTTTTTTTTAGTGAAATTTCACAAATTCCTCACGTTATTCATTTGATTCATTAACATGTTCTGATATTTTATCAAATGCTTTCAAAACTCCTATCATTATCTCATTGTATTAATTTTGAGATTTTTTTGTTGTACCACTTGGGGCAGGTGTAGCAAGATAGAGAGAATCATCATACAGGTTAATGCAAATCCAAGATAATGCAATGAAATATCCATTTTTTCCCACCTCTTAAGCACAATACTTTCAATTTCAGGATACTTATTGGCATGTTTTCATTCACACATAATATCTTTTATTTCACCAAGCATATTGTCAATTCTTTCATAAATTTCACCTATTTTTTGACCTTCTCCATCACAAAGGTTGATTAAGAAATATATTAGTTTGGTGATGCTTAATATATGGTCTACATCATCCCAAAATTCTTCACTATTAATTGTATTTGTAACTAGATCTCTCATCTTTCGATTGTGGTCATCTCCATTTTTTACCATATCTTTCCATTTTCTAACACAATAGTACTTGCAAGAGCTTCTCTACAATCAACAAGTCGTTTTAAAAAATATAGTGTGAAGCAA
Source organism: Eschscholzia californica subsp. californica (assembly GCA_002897215.1). Taxonomy (NCBI): domain Eukaryota; kingdom Viridiplantae; phylum Streptophyta; class Magnoliopsida; order Ranunculales; family Papaveraceae; genus Eschscholzia; species Eschscholzia californica. The sequence continues at coordinate 913,137 of BEHA01000721.1, forward strand.
ACCTAGTGTTTGCCACTTTAAGAAGTTTTAATTTCGAATGATTCCTAAATAAAGCTAAAGTATGTGTGTGGTTAAGAAAGTATTTCACAATATCTTATCTACTTCTATAAGTATCTATAAACCAAACAAATGCTTTTACAATATCTTTGAAAATAAGATTTAAAGTGTGAACAACATAAAGAGACCAAAAAATATCTTTGTGTACCTTCTGAACTTCTTTACCAGCAAGCTTGCAATTGTTGCATAATCAGTAACAACTTGCAGTACGTTATATGAACCTACTATTTCAATTGCTTCAAGTAAAAACTTTGAAATCGTTAAACCAGTTTTTCTGTCCCCACAAATCTCGAACATATAAGAACATGGTGCCTGGACTATTTCCTACAATGATGCTAGTCTAGTTGGTGTTTAACATTAGTCCAACCATCTGAAACAATTGAAACTCCATGAGAATACCATGTATCCTTGACAGGTGTCATATCCCTTTCAACGATTCTTCCACACTCATCTAGGAAAGCAGTTCTTGCCTTTTCATATGATGGAACATTGTAATCCTGAGGTCCTCTACTTATTGCTGTAATCATCTCATGAAACTGGAGATTTCTAAGAACATTAAAAGGAATTCTATTTGCACACAATCGTTTCATGATTTTCATATCGACCTCGTCTCTATCAATTATTCTGAATGCATTTTCTAGTGGTCCTGAAAAGGCTTGTTTTGGTTATGTAAGAGTGAAACTTTTTAGTAACGAAGAAACTCCTTTTTCCGCTTCAATTGATTTTTGACGCACTTTATTATATAAAGATCGATAACTCATCAAAACATTACATCGTTTAATACAGTTTCTTTGCCAAGACCAATGAAGTGAGTGCAAATACGAGTGTATGAACTTGTAAAATTAACTTTACAAGTTTGCAAGACCAATTCCTTGATCCTCCTCCCATATTTGTTGATTTATTATCATTGAAATCAACTTCATCATGCAATTATTTTGATTCTTTTGAATTTGAATCATCTTTTATTTGTCTTGGTTTGTTAGAGTTATTGATTTTTGTACATGAATTATTGTTAGCATGAGTAGAATTGTCATCTTCACCAGAGTCCTCTTCCAAATTATGAATTTCAATCCATTCATGATCAACATCTAGTGTCTGAGATGAAGAAATATCATGATCATCTCTTGTTTTTACCCAAACACCATCTTTGTAAATCACTCCAAAAAATTACACAAAACTATTAGTAATTGATAAACTAAGTATGAGGTGATCCATTTATATATATATATATATATATATATATATATATATAATATATATATATATTTACTTTTACATGAAAAAAAAAGACCTTGGTTACTAGTAGTCTTTTTTCTATTAGAAATTTTTATTGAGGATATCGATTGGAGATATTCCTAGTGGTTATTTACTGTTGTAATTTATTAAAAAAAAGTCAAACACTAAATATCTAAATCCAATGGTCCCAATTTATCGAGATTAAAATATTTAGGAAACCATAAAGTTAATCAGAAACTTGCCTACAAAAATAATTATTCTTTCCTTTTCACATAAGGCATCAACAATCCTACTACTCTCTTTCTCTCTCTTTCTCTAAAGAAAACCAAACAAGAAAGTGGAAAAGCTAATACATGAAGAAAAAATATAGAGTATTAGAAGGAAAGAGAAAAGATTTGTTCTTGGCTTCTTACTTTTTCTTAAAGTTTATCTTCTTCTTTATATTACTCTGCATATTTTTTCTTTATCCATTCACCAAGAGTTTAATATTTCGAAAGAATCAGGAGGCTTCAACTAATCACATCTAAGGTATTTCTTTGCTTCACTCTACTGTTCTTCATGAGATATAGTTTGCTAAATCTGGCGATCTGGTACGTGAACCCACCCTAAAAGGGTACGCGCGATCAAGATCGTGATTCAGATGGGGCGGTCGGGGTGCAAGGAACATGGTAACCTTGGACCAGATCAGGTAGCTATTAGAAATAGATCCCTATTTCCCATGCAAAACATTGGTAGTGTTAAACTTGGTTCTCCTGGTGAATCTATAACACTAAAGAACGTCTTTCATGTACCATCAATCACGAAAAATTTACTATCGATTTTTTAATTAATAAAGGATCTTGATTGTTTTGTTGTTTTTTTTTTGTTGGTTCTCTGTGTAGGATAGGCAAACAAGGAAAAAGGTCCTTCAAGGTCCCAATAAAGCGGGCTTATATTAATGTTTAGCATCTGCTCTTTCTGATTTCAATAAATCTATTAGGAAGTTACGCTCAAGTTTTTAGGAGCAATAATAAAATATAATGTAAGCCATTTTACGATTAGGTCATCCTCATGTTCGAGTATTTTCTCTGGTCAATTCGAATAATATTACTTCACAATTTCCCACAAAAGTTAGTGTTTGTGACAGTTGTCTTCTTGTAAAATACTACTGACTCCCATACTCTTCATCCACTTCTCGAGCAAAAGCAATTTTAGCCAAAATACTTTCAGATTTATGGGACCCTGCATTAGTGACTTCTAATTCAGGTTTTCGATAGTTCATGATATAATTGATGATTATACACCATATACATGGGTATTTTTTAAAAGAATAATCTCAGATTCATGAATGCTTCAAAAATATTCAAAAGGTAATTGAAAATCGTTTTAATCACAAAATCCATACACTTCAGTGATGGTGGTGGGGAATTCAATTCTAAATATTTTCAAAATTATCTAATTGAAGATAGTATATTTCATTAGTTTTTATGTCCTCACAACCCACAACAAAATGGGGTGGTTGAAAAGAAAATCCGACATGTCGTCGAAACTGAATTAACGCTTGCACCTAAGTCATTTACTAAAACCATTTTGGCATGAGGCTTTTAGTACTGCAACTTATTTAACAAATAGAATGTCAACCCCCGTGTTGAAAAATAAAACTCCTTACTCTGTTTTATATAATCAGATCCCCAACTATGAATTTTTTAAGGTATTTGGATGTGGATGCTTGTAGTGCCCCTACCTAATTAGGGGGTGCCTATAGCTGCATCACTTTAATACCCTTCTAAAACCCTACGCCCAACCTCCTGACCTCTTTCTTTTTCTTTCCTTCTTTGTTTCCAGTCGTTTTCTAGAGAGAGAAATGGTGAGGGAGTTGTAAAAAGGGAAAGCCAAGAAGAGGTCGAAAGATGAGTCAAGGTGTTGGTGATTTTTGCTTCGTTGATTCTTCGTGTGGAAGTTTCTTTGCATTGTGTGCTTTGGGTTAAGGTAGGGTTCTTCTTCCCATGATTTTAATGGGCTATTTCATAAAAAAAAATCAAGGGATTAGATAGCATTCATGAACCCAAAACTTCACACAAACCAAATTAGAGTTAAGGTTCTAACATAGATATTTGATAGGTCACGTTTCATTAAATACTTGAAAAAATCAAGAAGTATGATTATTTTGGATCATAATTAGAGACTTATTTATGGTAGAAAATAGTCTTAATGATTAACATATTTAACTACCCAAACTTTGATGATAGTTGTTATATATTACACTCATTTGTACTCATATTGACATGACATTTAGATAATTCAACAACTATATTAAATAAATCACTTAGTTAGCTTGTCTAATGTGTATGAATTTCATAACTAAACCTCTCTCACTAGTTGACATGAATCGCTTATGAATATGCTTGATTAGATGGGTAAAATTAAGCAATAACGTTAAGAAAATTCGATGATATGTTAGTTATATAATGCATGATTAATAATCAATTTTCAACTGAAGTAGCGATTCTATTATATGTTATTGTTGGATATGAAAGCTACGTTAGTATGGTATGATGAGTGATTTGTATGTGTGATGTGGTGAATCGGTGGGAGGTTGATGAGTTTGGTGGTTGGTATGGTATGAAAGCTACCGAGTATTTATGTGATGACCGACGGGTTCGCATGGGAAGACGTACTGAGGTATGGAGTGTATGGGTCAGCACTAGCACAAGGGTAACCTTGTGGACCACACTCTCGTGCAACGTGGGTCATGGGAAGGTTTGTATGATGGATCTAATTTCCCTGGATGGACACTAACTTACCATATCACTCGTGTTGTTTGTGGAACGTTACTTTCTATATCTCTCTTGCCGTAAAACTTATGCATATGTATATAATGACACCTTTATATGTTATGAAGAAATCTAGTCGACTTGATAGATCTTGAAGCCGTCTATTAGGGTCTTAGGGATTTAGAAATCTACTTGCTGGGTTCTGGCCCAGCCTATTACTTTTCAAGTCAAAAAAATCGGGAAGTGACACTTGCTTGAGCCTTAGTTAACGCTTGAAGAATTTCGTTATTTCAGTAGGTAGTTATTTGGATTTTCATCTTCTAGACAATTTTTTTTATTTGTTCTTGTCCGACCTACGTATCGATGATTTAGAGACTTCATTTCAGTTTTAACAACTTAATAAAGTTTCTTTTAGTTGATTTATTGTTACTTAAGAACTTCGTACTTGGTGTTGTTTATCTCTTTCGGTGAATACATCGATTTTGTTTACTGCTCTATGGAGGAATGCTTTAAATTTAGGTTTTCATGGCGGTCGAGGTAGAAATCTGGATTTGGAGCATTACAATGCTATCCTCTTTTAACAACATATCAGAAAAACAAATTGGAAAATAAAAGTTTTCCATGTGTTTTTATTGGATATAGTGAGGTACACAAAGACTATAAGTGCTTAGAACTGAAATCTTCAAGAGTTTATATATCACGAGATGTCGTATTTGATGGATATTTATTTACCTAACTTTCATAACACGGAGAAAGAAGTCACAGTGTCTCATGCTCCCAAATGGGTGTTCTTAGAAACCTCTCACCCTCCAATTTTATCAAAACTAACACCTTCAACAACAAACCCTATCATAGCTGATGCACATCACACTACTTCCACTTCACAAAATCAAGAAGAAATTAAGTAATGGAGCAATGATATTCAACACCCTTTACTGGTATCTACAGAGGACCATGTTTCTGCTGAACCGATTTGACCAACACATCAAATGGTAACAAGGTCAAAGACAAGTATTTATAAACCCAAAATCATTAACTCCATGATCGCTACAAAGCATCATGTCTCATATGCAATGCTATCTTCTTTGTCTCCTTTACCAATTAAACCACAAAATTTTACAGAAGTTAGTAAGGATCCTAAATGGTTTACGACTATGGAATTTAAAGCACTTATATAAAACAAAACTTGGTGTTTTTTTTTTTTTGTTGAAGGAAAGAAAAAACAAAACAAACTACAAATCAAAATCCATCGTCATCATCTCCTTCGAGTGCCATGTGCGTTTGACTCCGTATTTCCTCCCCCACTTGGCTAATTTATCAGCTAGAATATTGATCAAAACTTGGTGTTTAGTTCTAATAAATCCCTCTATGAATATATTTGGGTGTAAATGGGTTTATCATGTAAAACAAAAGAGTGAGGGTACAGGTGATCGTTTCAAAACTCAACTTGGAGCGAAGGATTACTCACAACAATATGGACTTGAATATAATTAAACTTTTTCACCAGTAGTCAAACCAATGATGATTCTAATCGTACTCAGCTTAGTAATAACTTCAGAATGGATTATCAAACAATTAGATGTTAAAATGCTTTCTTACATGGTTTTCATGATAAAGAGGTGTATATGCATCAACCATTTACATGATTTTTGGGATAGATAAAAACTATCCAAACCATGTACCAAATCTCTATAAGGAGCCTGGTTTAATCGTTTCACCTAAGGAGTTGGGTTTAGAATAAAAAAAAAGTGGTATCACACGAGTCATAAAAAAAGTAGCAGTTTGGTGCGGTTTGCATGCTGAACCTATTAGTTACCATGTTCACACGAGTCATACAAAAAAGGGAAATGCTAAATGTAGAAAGAATCTTTGACAAGATTCTTGACAAAATGCTAAGTGAACGGTCCCGATCAAAGTCAAACTTTGAAAAACTTTGATCTACTTTTGTCTTTTAGTGAAAATGAGTCATTAAGTCAAGAGTTTTGTCAAGGACTTTGTACATGTAGCACTCCCGTACAAAAAAATGGCATCATATGTTTCACCTAGACGCCTAAAACAAAAAGTAGTTCGATACTTATAATGCATGATTCTGCAATTGAACAAGACATGCTAAAAATCTACATTTATCTAATTTTTCTCCTCACCATCAAGCTAAAAAGATATATAACACATAAAAAGAATTATATTTAGAACATATATATCAAAATTTAGTGTATATGAATGAATTGGAAAATATACTTGTAATTCAATAAATAATTACCAAGAAAATGTCGGTGAAAGCCATCGTTTTTTTCTTTTTGCAATATTTCATATATGACTAAATTTTAATTTCCAGTAAAGAATATGAAGCACTTACTACTCATATGTAAATAACTCACAAATGCTTGTACTTATTACATGTCAAAAAACATAAGAAATTGCTTGAAATTGTCCTTAAAGAAATAAATACAAAGTCAGTCACCAACAACAAATAAAGATGAAAAATATATGGCAATGAAAAAATGATTGATTTTTGGCAGTATATGTCAAAAAATCTCATCTTCTACACTACAAATCTACCAAAAATTACCATCTTCTACAAATAATTTTTGCATCATTACCTAAGTTTAAAATCCTAGCTAAAACCAACAAAATTCTACCTATATGGAAACCCTAGTTTTATTTGTGTTGAATGATCTAAGAGCATCTCCAATGCAACAATCAATCTTAGACTCTCTGAATGCCACATATGATTTTTAGAGTTTTTTTTAAAAACTCCCTCCAATACAACACTCTATTTGGGCCTCCAAGATAACGTGTCGAGGATGGAATGAAGATATATCAAGAGGACACTCTATTTCTAGAGTGTCCTCTTGAGATATCTCTATTTGTCCAACTCATCAATATTTGGTTTTCAGCCAATAGAAATCGAGTCTTCTATATTTTCTAAATAACTTATTATTTATTTACAAAAATAACTATGCCACATAAATAAATAAGATAAGTTTAGAGTTTTGCATTCCAAAAAAAATTGAGGATCTTTATTTTTCAAATCTAAGAGTGAGAATCTCAATTGGAACTTGACACATATGATAAATAGAGATTTTTCAGAGTTTGCATTGGAGATGCTCTAAGACTCCGTTTGATACGTGTGAAAACATTTGGATGTGAAAATGGGTGTTTTCTGATGGAAAAGAAAAACAAAATTTTCACATGTGAAATGATGTTTCAAGTGTTTGATAAGGAATATGAAAATAAGAGGTGCCTTTATAGTTTCGTAGTGTTCTTTTCCTTTTTCACTTTCCCAATTCAATTAGGATACCAAAAGAAGCCCTAAAACACAACAACATGAAATCTGGTTCAAGGTAATCAAAACTACTTCAGAGAGGGTCCTTAATCAAATCGATGGTTTTGTTAAAGGTTGAACCAGGAATTTGTTGAACCATTATCGAATCGGTTTGATTCAAACTTGAGATGAAATCTGAATCATTTGAAAAAAAAACTTGAAAACCCCATTAATAGCAACAACCATCATTTCAACTTCATTTCTTTCTTTCCATATCTCTCCTTCAGAATCTTGTGAAGATAGTAAAAGACCTAAACCGTGATGAATATTTCATTGATTGTTCAACTGACACCATTGGTTTCACAATTAGTTTCATTGATGAGCACAAGATGAAATCTTGGTATAAGAAACTCAAGTTCATTGATCAGTTATTAGGCTTTTGAAACTTCAAAACTCAAAAACTAGGTGTTTAGATGGATACGATCCATGGATCTTCAAATCACTGTTTACAAAATCTGGCTATTTAGATAGATATGATCCATTGGTTTTAAAATCTAGTTTAGACTTAATGGATATGCGAATAGAGGGAGTTCAGAGAGAGAAAGTTTGAGACGGGGGACTTAGAGCTCGACTTTTAGAGTGAGAAATCAGATTTCTCACCTTTTTAGGCCCCATTTGTCTTAGCTTAAATTCCGCAAAAAGCCAGCATTTCGCTCATTTTGAAGTACTTATAAACATAGTCATATTTGGCAAAAAGAAGCTATGGCTTTTCAAAAGCCATAATAGAGCTTTTTAGCCAAAAAGCAGAAGCTCTGCTATTTGCTTTTTCGGAAAGCGTGTGTTCACGCAGCAATTCACGGAGTAATACTTCTCCCAGCATTACACGTGGCCCATCATTCCATCTATTTTACCATGAAAAATCAATTTTTTCACGTTTGTGGTCTTATCAAGCAGCGGAAAATAAACCGATTTTCTTACAAAAACCGATTTTTCAGACTGACTTTCCCATGTATCAAACAGACCCTGAGATTTCTACGAGGAGGAAATCTAATAAAAAGAACCTTCCCTAATCCAAAACAGTGGTGGGCTGGTGGCCCGTGCCCATATCGTAGATCTACCAAACCATTATCGGGTCCAAGTTACATAAAAGACCGAATTGCTTGAGCAAGAGTTTTCCCTATTTACTCCGCTCATCTCTCCCGCTATTGCCATTGCCATTGCCATTGCCATTGATCTCTCTCTCTCTAGAACGCCCAGCAAATATGCCTACAGGTTCGACTCCTTCACCACCTCGATTCAACTATTTACCTAATGATGTTTATTACTACTTTCTATTTTTTATTTGTTTACCTGGCTACAATAATTTGTTCTTCTGTCGTGGCTCAATTACTTTTATTACTGCAACTGATTCATCAGCTATCTTCAAACACTATAATTACTACTATGATTTTGCTCATTTTAGCACAACCTAGTTCAGATCAGCTTTCTGATTTTTCCCACATGGGTATTTCGATTCAGAACTTTTTTTTTTGTTTGATTTTCAGATTAAAGTTCAATCCAAGTTCCTTAAATATGCAAACCCCATACAAATCTGTGTAGAATTACATATTATGTGCCTAGCTTGTGCAAACCTCACTATGTGCAAATATGTACAAACCTTACTCTGTTCAAATGTTTACTCAGGGAGCTTAAACTTAAGAGAGTTGATGGATTTAAACAAAAATGTGATTGAATTGATTAGAAACAAACTGTACAAACCACCTAGCTTAGAAATAGTCCGACTAAGAGATATAACTGGACCCTTCGATAAGATCAGTTGAAAGTCGAGTCTTGCCCTTAAAGATGGGATTCTTCATCTCCTTCCAAATGCACCAAACTATAACGCGGAATAATGCCCCAAATACTCTTTCCTTTCCGTAGGAGGTGGATCCCTTCCCACTGATCAAACAACCTTCGAATATCGTTTGGTGTTGCCCAGGCTATTTTGAAGCTTGTGAACAAGAACTTTCAAATCTCTTTGGATATATTACGAGTAGATGAAAAGGTGACTGGCCGACTCATAGTTCGTCTTGCACAAACTATATTTGTTAGCCCTCATCGACCCTTTTTGTATGAGCATGTCTTCAATCAGGAGTTTTTCAAAAACCACAACCCTAGACAAAACTCACTCTTCTGAGGGTTATCTTTTCCCCAAGCTTCTTAGTATTTCTATCCTCGTCATCCTCATGATTGGATAGCTTGTAGTAATAGTGCTTCACTAATAGAGGATCATCCCCTTCCAAACACCAAACATATTTATCCTCTTTTAGATTAATACCAACAGAGTCAAGCATTTGCATCAAGGAAGTTGCTTTGTCTATCTACTAATCATTCAAACTCCTTCTTGAGTGGAGATTCAAATTTCTCACACCATCATCCAAGTGGAATGGATCGTTCTATAAAAAAAAAATTATGGTGACACTTTTCCCTTCTAATTATTTATTTTTCTATAAATATTTAGGTTGATTCAATTTGGCCCCCGATTTGTGACCAGCTGGAAAATTTAGCCTCCATATTTGTCCAGTGTTTCAATTTTGCTTACAAGACTATGCTCCATTAATGAAACAGCAATGCTTGCTTTTCCTTCATGCCCTTCCTCTCTCTCTCTCTCTCTCTCTCTCTCTCTCTCTCTCTCTCTCTTAGCATGAAAGAGTCACAGATGGACAACCGACCATCTGCCAGCAACTTTCAGCTTAAAAGAAATTCAATCTATTCTAGTACTTTTTTCATGTATCTATGCTTAGGTTTTCTAAACGAGTTATCTAACGGATGCCAAGTGAAGTGACTCAGTGTGAGGATTGGCTTGACTCGCCGATTTACTCACCTAACCCTTGATTTGTGGGGTCCCCTTGGAATTGACTCGGGCTGCACCTGAGCCCTAGCTGATTCACGAGTTATTCGGCGAGTCAAACTGAGTTTGACAACTTAGGATGGAAGTCGCCGGCAGATGGCTGACAGTCTCCAGCCAGCTCTTTCTGTCTAAGAGAAAAGAAAAAAGAACAAGAAGGCAAACTTTCTTAAATGAACGGTAATAAAGGCAAGAAAACATTGACTATTAAGTGTGACTAACGGAATCACAGTATTCGGGGCCAAATCGGAACACGGGACAAATATGTGGGCCAAATTTTCCAGTTGCTTACAAGCCGGGGGCCAAAATGGAATTAACCCCCACATATTTTAACATGAACATACATCATTAATGCGGCTCTTGACCGGTACAAACTATTTAGATCTTAATATAGTTTGCCTACCAATAATCACCATAATGAGATGAAGATGGGTAATAAAAAAAAAATTGGGTGTTTTTAATGTATTAAGTGATAAATATCCATTGTAGTGAAATGAACTGTGAGATTTATCATATTTGAATATCGAGTCTATTAAGCTTAACTAAGGCAAAGGCTCTTTACTGAGTGAACATTCAATCAGGTATCAACTATCAATAGCACAACTAGTTTACTTGTCAAAAAAAAGCAGCACATAGACTTACTGAGGTAAGCGTGTAAATGGATCATAGCATAAATATTCACGCCGGGATAAAAAGAGTAGCTTAAGCCTGTGAGAAAGCAGAAGAACCCTATTTAACTTGGATACTCTTTTTAGAATTGTTTCCACTATACAATACTCTGTCATTGTATCCATCGTCGAAAATAGACGAGTGCAGGTCAATCCATTCTGACCTTTTCTACTCACTGGAGCCTGGTAACTAGTTGTATTTGGATTACAAGAGGTAGAATTAAGTACTAAAAGGTGTCAATGAGAGGTAGAATAGACGACTTCTATTTTACCGAAAATGATTTCTGAGGGATTTATTTAAGTTTTGGAGAACAGCACAGTAAACTTTTTCGGTACTTCTGCATGTCAAAATTCTAATGTAGTTGACAAGTACACTTATTCTGATATCCCCCCTTCTCATTGTTTGCCTGCAGAGTTGTTATATCTATTTTCTCTATGTATAACTTCATCTTGAATGTGTCTGTGTTTTTCCTTCGACAGTGAGTGTAAAGTGGCAGAAGGAGTTGTATAAAGCGGTTGAAATTGACACAAGTCTGCCCCCTTTAGTTTTTAAATCACAGTTGTATGATCTAACTGGAGTGCCACCTGAAAGGCAGAAGGTTATGATTAAAGGTGGCATACTAAAGGTAAAAAGAGTTTTATGTATGTTCTAAAGCATTTAATGATGTACACATTTGATGTTCTTTGGAATGTTATGTTGTTTGCTTCCCCTGGATCATTCAATTTCATTAATTTTGTTTCTCACTCACACAGGATGATGATGATTGGTCGACATTAGGAGTAAAGGAGGTAGCTTGTCGGCGGAACTCTCTAGATCTTCTTGTGGTAATCCTGTCATTCTATAGTTCAGAAGCATATAACGAGTCAATACGTATGATTTCCAGGGTCAAAAACTAATGATGATGGGAACTGCGGATGAAATTGTGAAAGCTCCGGAGAAAGGCCCTGTTTTTATGGAAGACCTTCCAGAAGAGGAGCAAGTAGTCGCTGTGGTGAGATATATAGCTATGTCGATTCACAAGATCATGCTTAATTTGTCTGCATGTGTTCCAGTGCTAGTTATTTCTCTTATTTTACAACTTTTTTCTTCTGCTATGACAATTATCTGGCCTCAACATAAACTGTTACCTTATGAGTTCCTCTTCTCTATGATCTATATGGACTATTTCAATCCTTCAGAGCCTTTATTTCTGTTTCTTCTTGAAGATTACAAACTCTCCTTTTTATGCCTTGACTCTTTTTACTGCAGTCTGTTCAATCTCTTCATTACCATTGTTGCATCTAATTCATTTCATTAGAAAAAGGAAGGATAGGTCTTGCTGCATTTTTTTCACAGAATTCTAGTTACTAGACATTTGCAAGATCACCCTTCTGGAAACTACTATTTTGTTAAAATTAAGGGAATGATTTTTAATAAAAATTCATAGATAAATGTCTATCACAATTCCTGAGATGCTTAGTAAATGGAGAAGTTACTTAGGTGTAAGCTTAATTTACAAATGCTTACTTCAACACCAATTAGAAATCTTGTTTTGATAAAACTGTACAGCACTTAATGAGTTCTTAGAATGTATCTACACTGCTAACATTTTGTTCATCACTCTCAAGACTTCCTCGTGTTTTTGTAGGGTCATACTGCTGGTCTTTTTAATCTAGGAAATACTTGCTACATGAACTCTACTTTACAGTGCTTGCATTCAGTTCCTGAGTTGAAGTCTGCACTGCTCAAGTGAGTCCGTGTTTCTGGAGCATGATTTCTACTTTACACAAGAATCATCACTTAGCATGGAATACCGAACTTTGGTGCTATATTAACCTAATGCTTTCCTGGCACTTCAAAAATTAGGTATCCTGGACGGACCAATGAGTTGGACCAGTCTTCACATCTTTTGACAGTTGCCACTCGGGATTTATTTGGCGAGCTGGACAGAAATGTCAAGCCTGTTTCTCCAATGCAATTTTGGATGGTTAGTTCTCTTTGCTTCCCTGCCAGATTCATCCGTAATCTTATGCACTAATATTGCTCAGTGGCTTTATAACTTATAAATATGAAATTCCTACGTAGTGGTGCTGTCGAATCACTACTTAAGATTGTATTATATCCCAAATTCTAGAAACTGTATATATATACACACTCTTGCATGCTGCACTTCTCCATAGTGGTATCCACATGGATGCATGAGTTTATGCCAATTTCTCACGATTCTTTCCTTCATTCGGGTAGGTATTGAGGAAAAAGTATCCACAATTTGGGCAGCTGCACAATGGTGCCTTCATGCAACAGGTATTCTATTTTGGACTACTTTCCCGAAAGAAGTGCCAGAGATGTGTATAATATATAATCCATGTATATGTGTGTTGGTTTACTAATTCGATCTATGTTGGAATGGATATAGGACGCTGAAGAATGTTGGACCCAACTCTTGTACACGCTTTCTCAATCTCTTAAAGCACCAAATTCTAGGTATTGTGTGGTCCTGATTCTAGTACACGAGCTACTCCGCGATCTACAGTTTCCTGCATTTTTCCCTGTTACTTGAATAATTACATAGTGATATTTTAACATTATCCTTCCTTCATAAGAGGTATCCAGATTAATTATTTTTTGAAATGGAAGATTATTAATTTCTTTCCACTCCTTTCAATTATACTTCAAATAAACTGGATTTCAGCACCACTGGTTCATTGGTGACGACTTCTTTGTTGTGCTTGTGCATGTGTATTACTTGATATTATGATATTTTTCGTAGTGACAAACCTTTTTGGGTTGCCTTGCAGAGAAAATCCCGAAGCTATGAAGGAACTTTTCGGAATTGATCTTGTTAGCAGGTGACACATGCTTACACATTATATGTTGTGCTTATTTGTATTTATGTGATATTGTAGAACAAACATATTATATCAATAAGATCTATATATGTCTTATATCATTCTTAAGGCCACAAGGGTTAATGGAACTTTGTAAACTAGGATACATTGTGCAGAAAGTGGTGAAGAGGGCTCAGAAACGGAGTCAGTTTACTCACTCAAATGCCACATCTCACACGAGGTGAACCATTTGCATGAGGGCCTAAAGCATGTAAGTGGTGTTCCGATATTCTGCCTTGTTAAGAAGTTTTTCAGTTCTAGTATAGTTATTTTGGTATGCCAAAAGTTTTAGAGATTGGGAAGAAAAAGATCAAACAAGTTTGTTAATATTATTGAAAATACAATATCAACCCAGAGTAATCTTTTAATTTGTTATCATTTAACTCATTCAGGCACTGAAGTCAGAGCTAGAAAAGGTTTCTCCTTCCTTGGGGCGTAGTGCTGTTTACTTGAAAGAATCACGCATAAACGACCTGCCAAGGCGAGAACCTGGATTTATTTTTTTCTTTCTACAATATTTTGTTCTTATAGTCCAGGGCAACTTTCTGGATCTTGTTTTACTCCTCCATTTCCTTGCTATACTGCAGCAGCCAATTCAACGATACTTGTTATTTTTGTCTAGGTATTTGACAGTGCAGTTTGTTCGCTTTTTCTGGAAGAGGGAATCAAATCAGAAGGCAAAGATTTTGCGGGTAATCTAAGTTTTGGCTCAGGGTTTTGCGAACGTTGTGTTTGACTAATTATAATCTGGGACAGGGTTTCATTGAAGCTTAATTACTTCAATAATCAACAGACGGTTTCATCTTCTTGTCTTCATTATAAATGGGTTTAACCATCAACTGATCTAAATATATTTTCGCCAACAGAAAGTAGACTACCCATTGGTACTGGATATCTACGATCTGTGCTCAGATGAACTTCGCAAAAAGTTGGAAGCTCCTCGTAAGGTATTAACAAACACATGTATACTTCTTCCCCATTTTTATATTTATTTAATAATTATTATTCCTGTTTTGTTAGTCCATCACTTTCATAAATCTAAATAAACCCGCCATTTACAAGATTAAATAATTCACTTGATTTACACTTGTTTGTGTTTCAGCACGTTTAATTTATTGTCATTCACCCTCAACAGATTCTAAGAGATGAAGAAGGAAAGAAAGCCGGTTTAAAAGTCGATGACAAGAATCCGAAAGATAATGATGTTAAGATGCTTGACGCAGAGGTATCAGCATAACCTGTACCTTCTGTCGATATTCTATAACAGTTTGTATGGAATAATCATGATGGCTATATTGGGTCAAGATTTAAACTAAACTTTCTTCTCTGTCAGTAACAGACTAATAGATGCATCATGTTTGTACAGGGATCATCAAGTGGGACTGGAGGAACATCTACACCAACAACTGCAGAAGGTAAAACACCAAAAACCGCGTGACATTGTAGTGTTAACTTCTTCACGTAATCTGTTCAAATCGCAAGTACTAGTCTTGACTTCAACTGACCACTTTGCAGGTGTTGTGCCCGAGACTCGGGGACAATCGACTGGAATCTATGACTTGGTAGCCGTATTAACTCACAAGGGACGGAGTGCTGACTCAGGCCACTATGTTGCTTGGGTTAAACAAGAAAGTGGTGAGTTGCTTCGCCCTTAAATATATATTCACCTTGTCTGATCCCAAAAACAATATCAATTTGAACAAATATGATCTTTGATGTCCTTAGGAAAATGGATTCAATATGACGATGACAACCCAATCCCACAACGCGAGGAAGACATTACGAAGCTCTCTGGCGGAGGTACGACTACTAGGATGTTACCTAACTTTGATTTCTATAACGAAAACTTAACTTGCTATGCCAGTGGGGGATCTTTTTCTCTCTTCTATGTTAAGATCTACCTGGGTACTTATAAAAAACCAATCTCTGTTGTCTCAGGTGACTGGCATATGGCATACATTTGCATGTACAAGGCTCGTGTTGTTCCTTCTTAGTTGGTAATGTAATTTGTTCAGAGGTTATACAAGAGTTTGCTGAATACTTTGGATAGGCAAATCCCTTAAAAAATGTGGAAAAGGGAAATCAAAGTATCCATGTTTATTTAATTGTATTGATATAAATCTAGGGAGTCCCTCTAACCTAGATATGTAACTTTTCCTAAAGATGGGTTTGTTCGGATATTCATTTGACTTGACTCATTTATAACTCATAAACTACAATTGTTTGAGATTCTGACTTCTTTAGTGAAAACTTTGATTAATTAGACTGGACAGACGTAAATGTTTTCTTTATATTTAGAGTTATTTCCTTTTTGACTCCAATTTTTCATAAATTCAAAATTGATCCTTTTTTATTAATACCGTCAGTTAACTTCAAAAGTTATTTTCTTTGCTTTCCCAAATAACTTTATCTAAAACTAAATTTTTGTGTGTTATTTTTATTTCTTTCTTCTATTTTATTCTGACGACCCCTCACCTCTCATCTGACGACTCTTTCTCCTCTCTTCTTGGTTCATTTTTTCAATATCAATGGTTGTAAGAAAAGAGAAATTGTATTGATTTCCTAGTTATTACATAAGTTCTTTATAAAGAGTTACACAAGAGAGAAGTTTTATCAATTTTACAATGTGCGATTTACTATTCTAACATTCCCTCTCGAAAGAATGACTTTTCCTAGTGAAAAATTCATTACTTTGCTAAAATTTGTAGATATTGACTTGGTATTGATATGGAGACATCATTGTGAGGTTGTTATGTTCTTGTTCTTTGTTGTTGTTTCTTGTTGTTGTTCTTTGTTGTTGTTTTTCTTTTCTCCATTTGAAGAAAAGTTGGTACCATTACCAGGTGTTGTTTATCTTTTCTCCATTGGAAGACCATGTGAAGAAAAGTAGGCGCAATTGCCAGGTATTTTCTCTATTTAAAGAGAAAGCGGACAATTATAACCCATTGTCCGGTTGTGGGCGGAGATATACCCCTTGCTTTTAATAGCTCTCACATATTATTATTACTCTATATCGTTGATCTTATGATTTTAACCTTTTTCAACCACTAGCAATCACCATTCTTGAACCTTCCCACTTCAATTATTTTCTATTTTTTTTTTCTCTTATCTCCTCTTCATATGATCTTATGAAAAACTAATGGAATCAAGTAGATTACTAAAGGAACAAACATTTGAGAGTTCTCATCTTGGATATAAGAAGTATGAGCAAATCAAGTAAGAAAATTAACTCTTTTGCCATAAAGGAACCCACAAACATGTTTTCAAATATCAAAAGAAAACCATTTTTGAGAATAAACATGATTTCTTTGATACATTCTATCAAACACTTCATGTGCATTATATTGGAAATCAAGATTTTGGACAACTATAAGTATAGTTTCAAGATAAACATGGGGTATATAACTATTCTAACAAAATATACATGAATTCTCTTCCCCCTCTCGAATAGCTTTCCAATTTCTCTCAAAATATAACTTCATGGACCATGGATACACATAGATTTGATGTTGTGGAGGACTTGACATTTGAACTGCTTGAGATCATTGAAGAGTATATCATGTGATTTCTTCAACAAATCACTCTTGTTTGGATCTTTCATCTTCTTGTTATTCTTCATCATCTTCAAATACTATTGAGAAAAGTATTGAATAATGACTAGAATTGAAGAAGAGAACTACTCTTATTTGAAAAAAAATACTAAACTTGAAATATTAAAGCTAAAAACCGATAAAAATCCGGCGGACGGTAGCCATTAATGGAACTACCTCCGCCGGCTAGCGGAAGACTATAAACGACTAACCCAAGAAAGAAACCTAGAAGCTCTTATACCATGTATGAAAAGAGAAATTGTATTGATTTCCTAGCTATTACATAAGTTCTTTATAAAGAGTTACACAAGAGAGAAGTTTTATCAATTTTACAATGTGGGACTAACTATTCTAACATTCCCCCTCAAACGAATGACTTTTGCTAGTGAAAAATTTATGAGTTTGCTAAAATTAGTAGATGTTGACTTGGTATTGATATGGAGACATCATTGTGAGGTCGCTATGTTGTTGTTCTTTGTTGTTGTTCTTTGTTGTTGTTGTTTCTTGTTGTTGTTGTTCTTTGTTGTTGTTTTTCTTTTCTCCATTTGAAAAAAAGTTGGTACCATTACCAGGTGTTGTTTATCTTTTCTCCATTGGAAGACCATGTGAAGAAAAGTAGGCGCCCTTGCCAGGTATTTTCTCTATTTAAAGAGAAAGCGGACAATTATAACCCATTATCCGGTTGTGGGCGGAGATATACCCCTTGCTATTAATAGCTCTCATATATGATTATTACTCCATATCATTGATCTTATGATTTTAACCTTTTTCAACCACTAACAATCACCATTCTTAAACCTTCCCACTTCAATTATTTTCTATTTTTTTTTTCTCTTATCTCCTCTTCATATGATCTTATGAAAAACTAATGGAATCAAGTAGATTACTAAAGGAACAAACATTTGAGGTTCTCATCTTGGATAGAAGAAGTATGAGCAAATCAAGTAAGAGAATTAACTCTTTTGCCATAAAGGAACCCACAAACATGTTTTCAAACATCAAAAGAAAACCATCTTTGAGAATAAGCATGATTTCTTGGATACATTCTATCAAACACTTCATGTGCATCATATTGGAGGAAATCAAGATTTTGGACAACTATAAGTATAGTTTCAAGATAAACATGGGGTATATAACTATTCTAACAAGAAATCCATGAATTCTCTTCCCCCTCTCGAATAGCTTTCCAATTTCTCTCAAAATATAACTTCATGGACCATGGATACACATAGATTTGATGTTGGGGAGGACTTGACATTTGAAATGCTTGAGATCATTGAAGAGTATATCATGTGATTTCTTCAACAAATCACTCTTGTTTGGATCTTTCATCTTCTTGTTATTCTTCATCATCTTCAAATACTATTGAGAAAAGTATTGAATAATGACTAGAATTGAAGAAGAGAACTACTCTTATTTGAAAAAAAAATACTAAACTTGAAACATAAAAGCTAAAAACCGATAAAAATCCGGCGGACGGTAGCCATTATTAGGACTACCGTCGCCGACTAGCGGAAGACTATTAACGACGAACCCAAGAAAGAAACCTAGAAGCTCTTATACCAAGTTATAAAAGAGAAATTGTATTGATTTCCTAGCTATTACATAAGTTCTTTAAAAGAGTTACAAAAGAGAGAAGTTTTATCAATTTTACAATGTGGGACTAACTATTCTAACAATGGTCGTTAGGGAAACATTCGATTAAGGGCTATGTACAATTCTCAATCATATAGGGTGTTTGCACAAAACCAAGATACCAAAAGAACAATCAGTGATCAATCTTGAAGGTAGAAGTCATTTCTATAGAGAGGGAGATTGACCAGTGGAAGTGGATGAATCTTAAGGTGTTTATCGCAAGGTGAAGTCATTTGCTGCTCCTATGAGTTCCCAATTCGCGCATACATCTCTCCAAATTAGTAACAAGTCTAGCTAACTCCACAAAAATCCACCAGACCGATAATCGCCATCAATCTTATGCCTACTCCTTGTATCAAACAACACCTCACATTCATCTTCTTCATCACCATCTCATCGTCTTCATCATTGCTGTAGACATCATAGTTCATCATCATTATCGCCATCATAGTTCATCATCGTCGATATCATAGTTCATCATCGTCGTCGCCATCATAGTTCATCACCGTCGTCGTCATCATGGTTTTCCATTTGGAACTTGGAGTGGTAATATCAGTGGTTTCGTTGAGTTGATCTACACGTGAAGAGAAAATTCAACCCTAGCTAAGTTATGGGTATGAGAAATGGCCGCCACTATAAAATCCCCATCAAACACTAACACTGCCCAACCAAACAAGTTTTTGGTTTTAAGAACTTTGCCTACCTGGATCTTTCACTTTATCTCTCTATTTTCACTTTATCTCTCTAAGATTTGGATGGAGCAAATAGGAAGTTGTTTTTGGATGACAGCAAAGGATGTAATAATTTCTCTTGAATGGGTGCCAAAGTTGGAAGTGTTGGAAATATGGGGTAGATCAATGGAACTGTCGGGTAGAAAAGAACTTATTCACTGTGTCGTAGTATGGAGGCCACTGCCTTGAAAGTGATTTCAGAGTAACCGGGGTGCTAATTACTTGATTTCGATCACTCCCCAAGGATTGACCACAGCTTAGTTCCTATGTTTGCACTAACAGAGATAGTAATGGAGATAATAGAACTCGGAAACTTAAACAGTCACAAAGAGGAAGACAGCCGAAATTGAGTTGTGTTTTCTCTCTTGGTTTCGGCCAGTATATATAGCCTCTGAGAAAACCGTAACCGCCTAGGAAACGTGGAAGAGAAGTTAAGGGAGTGGGAGATAAACTCAGAAACAGATTAACCCTACGAGATCAGTTAAAGATATACTCAAATACTGATTAGGTTAATCCCACCGACTTAGTCAAAATCCGAATTTAAGTAAAACTACTCTTCGTGGCAAAAGAGTCTTTTCACTATAAGCTCACGGGCACCCGAGCACCCGAGCACACGGGCTCACGGGCCACGACCCAAAGGCCCAAAGGCCCAATTAGCCCAAATAACCCAAATAGCCCAAACAACCAAAGAGTCCAAATTGGTTAAAAGCCCAAATGCCTCACATGTGTGCACGCGTGTGGGAGCCTTCTCTACACCACCATGTGCTTTACAATGAGTTGTCAAACAACTTATTATAAGACACCTTTAGTTTCACTAGTTGAGAGATGTGGGACATTAATTGTCTAGAGAAAGAAAGCTTTGAATGCCATCTTCCTTCTAGAGGTGGACCCCACCCATGTGCTAACTCGAAGACAAATAGTCTTGACTAGTAGTGAGTGGGTGAGGCTCACTCTCAATTAATTATTGGATGGTAATGGGCCCAACCATGGAATCACCCAAATGGGCCCTACCATTGTATAAGCCCAACAATCCCCCACAAGATGGCTATCAAAGACTTCTAACTGCTGAGCTGGAAGTGGGACATGTACTTAAGTGTTCAATATCATTCGATTTGAATTGACACATAGTGGAGTGAGGCAACAACCAAAAATAAAGCAACCAAGTGAAATTACTCTTAAACTTGGAGATTTCTGGCTGAGACCCCCCACAACAAATACGATACCGGTGAGTTATGCGTTCTCCGCGATTCGTTCATGTTCATTAAATAGGCCCTGAACATACCATGGGACTGGTGAGGTTTTAAGAAGACTGTTGTCTGTCTTCTATAGAGGACGGCCTTACACCCTCGGGCTCACGTAGGTGATCTCTTTGAGTCTACCTCATCATAGGCTCTGACCCCTTACTCGGGTCTGAAATCATTAAGAACTTTGGGAAGTTCATCCTCATCATCATCAGCAGCTAAACACCATATAGTCCGTCTCAATAGGACCACCATTACGGTAATGGATATATTAGCTATCGGTGTATTCATCAAGTCTGTCTCATTAGAACCACCACAAGGGGCTATGAAGACATTAAGAGCCTTAGGCTCATCCTTAGGTCAAATTCTGACCCCTCAATGGAGCTCTGCTAGTTTTACTCTAGCTGACTCCGCTCCACGTCACAAGAATGGAAAATCAGCACAGAGGCTTCAACCCCATTCCCTTAGACGTTTCGAGAACTAGTCTCCTCGTTAAGCCTTTAGTAAGTGGGTCTGCCAGATTCTGTTCTGACCTCACATAATCCAAGGCTATTACACAATTTTTCAGCATATGCTTAACTGCAGCATGCCTTATCTTGATGTGTCTCTTCTTGCCATTGAACACATTATGTTTTGCAACTGCAATGGCAGCCTGTGAGTCACAATGAAGGGAAATTGGTGTAGTTTCCCTTCCCCATTGTGGTATGTCTCCCAAGAGACTCCTCAACCACTCTGCTTCATGACTTGCCAGTTCAAGAACGATAAACTCAGACTCCATAGTGGAACGTGCTATGCATGTCTGTTTGGAAGACTTCCATGATACGCGCAATCGTGCTTTGGTGGGTCGTCCGAGATCCTTTCGATGACCTATGTTGTGTTGAAGGGATATCTATATGATATGATCCGATCGATTGCGCAAGGCCCGCGGTAGCAACAGAACCGGGGAAAGTATACAGAAAAGACAGTTCTTTTCTATTCTATTAGTATTAGTTAGTGATCCCGGCTCGGTGAGTCCTTTCTTCCGTGATGAACTGTTGGCACCAGTCCTACATTTTTTTTTGTGGAGCGAGGAGAAAGGGGGGCTCAGCGGGAAGAGGATTGTACCATGAGAGAAGCAAGGAGGTCAACCTGTTTCACCTATACAACATGGATTCTGGCAATGCAATGTAGTTGGACCCTCATGTCGATCCGAATGAATCAGCCTTTCCACGGAGGTAAATCTTTGCCTGCTAGGCAAGAGGATAACAAGTTACAAATTCTGTCTCGGTAGGACATGTATTTCTATTACTATGAAATTCATAAATGAAGTAGTTAATGATGGGGTTACCATTCTCCTTTTTGTAGTGACGAATTTTGTATGAACACAAAAACATAACCACTAGTTGAACTGACTTCATCATTGTCAGTGACCCAGTTAGTATCACAGTAGCCTTCTAGCACTGCTGGGAACTTTCCATAATGCAGGCCTAGATCAATTGTGCCTCTTAAATACTTAAGCAGGCGATGAAGTGCTCTCCAGTGTTCCTCACTAGGGTTATGTGTGTATCTACTGAGTCTATTTACTGCGAACGCAATGTCAGGTCTGGTGTGATTCATCAGAAACATCACACTTCCTATGATCTTAGCATACTCAGATTGTGAGACACCTGGTCCTTCATTCTTCACCAGAGTTGCGCTAGGGTCATAGGGGGTTCTCACAGGATTCACATCATAGGAGTTGAACTTTCTCAGTATCTGTTCAACATAATGAGGTTGACTTAGAGAGATGCCATCTCGGGTTCTCTTGATTTTGACCCCTAGTATAACATCTGCCCTCTCCTATGTCCTTCATCTCAAACTTAGATGACAGAAAGGTTTTTACCTCATTCACATCATCTTCATTGGCACCAAAGATGAGCATGTTATCAACATACAGATATATGATGACATATCCTGACGTACACTGTTTAGAGTATACACATGAGTCTGAGTTATTCATAGTGAAGTCATTGCTCAACATGGTATCATCGAATTTCTCATACCATTTCTTGGGTGCCTGTTTTAGACCATAGAGGGACTTCTTCAGTCTACATACCTTGCTTTCCTGACCAGGGATTACGAATCCCTCTGGTTCAGACATATAAATCTCCTCATCTAGATCTCCATTCAGGAAGGCTGTTTTAACATCCATTTGATGTATTACCAGGTCATGCATGGCAGCCAACGCGATAAGAGAACTGATTGTGGTGATTTTAGTCACTATGGAGTAGGTGTCAAAGTAGTCAAGTCCCTCTCTCTGTGTAAAGCCTCTGATCACTAGTCTGGCTTTATACTTGTCTATGGTCGCATCTGGCTTAATCTTTTTCTTAAAGATCCACTTACTGCTTATGGGTTTACACCCTTTAGGTAAGTCATCCAGCTCCCACGTATGATTGACTAGGATAGAGTCTAGCTCACTTTTTATGACCTCTTTCCATAAGCTTGCATCTACTGAAGTTATGGCTTCATGATAAGTCTTTGGATCTGATGTAGAAACGCAGCGGAATTAAAAAGAGATGAATAACTAAATAAGAACGATGAAAATAAAGATCAAATAACTCTAAATACTCAACTTTATTAAAACTTCAATGGTGTTTTTCTCTCAATCTGAGAATAATAGACAAACTAGATATCTTTTTATAGGATTCTGGACTTTCCTAGATAGACTTGAATTAGACTTCCTAAATAATTAAAATACTGCAACTGCCTAAATAACTAGACTCAAATCTGGACCTTTCCAATTATTGGAAATATTAAAATAGCATAATTTCCTAAACTTAAATTATCTAATAATCATACTAAAATAAGGACTTCCTAAATCTACTCTCTCTGGCCGGTTGGTCCATGACCGGGTTCGGTCATGGAAATAGTCTCCACGCCGGGTGCCCCTGCATCAGCATCCCCTTCCCTCAAGAGGTTCGTCCTGAACCGTTTGTGAAGAGAATGTAGTTCCTCCGATCCATCTTCAATTGGCAATAACGTCACGATCTTCTTCTTCCATGGAAATTCATAAACATTCAAACGACCACGGTAAGTGGCATCAACATCAGATTGCCATGGTCGTCCTAATATGATGTGGCATAAATCCATATCGGTGACATCACAATTAACTGTAGACAAATAAGAAGAACCAATAGAAAGATTAATAGTACACATGCGATCAACCCGTGTAGTAGTGCCCGACTGAATCCAAGTGGTTTTATACGGGTTTGATTTAATCATTGTAGGAATACCAAAGAAATTGACCAGCTTTGTAGAAATTAAATTCTCTACATAACCATTGTCAATCACAATAGTACACACTTTATTCAGTACTGTTCCCCGTGTAACGAACAAATTCTTTCGTTGAGATAAATTCCTCTTGAAAGGTGTGAAAAGAACTCTCCGAGTGAGTAACATAACCCGATCACCGTTGTCTGGAATAGTGTTAATTCGTTCCAATTGATCTGAATCTGAATCTGATTTCTTTTCTACAATATTTGCTTTACCGCGAGAGGGGCAAGCATTAGAATAGTGGCCTGTTTCAAAACAACGATAACACTTAACTGGTGGAGGTTTTTTATAAGGATTATCTGCAAGTAATTTAGTACCGTCCTCCGCCTGTTTGGATTGATCTAATTCATCCGGTAGAGTTCGAACTGCTTGACTTCTCGTACTGTGTCCTCGGAAAATCGAACGTGAATCTGATTCAAAAGACCGAACTACACTAATACATTCAGAAACCGAATTAAAAGCTCTTAAATTAACCAAATCTTTAATATCATTTCGAAGTCCGTCCTTGAATTTTTCTACTTTCATTGACTCTGAATCTGGGAGATTAAGTCTTGTAATTAGTCTTTGAAATTCCGAAGCATATTCCTCAACGGAACGTCTTCCTTGGCGGCAACGTAAATAATCAACACATAATTGGTTCTCATAATCCGGAGGGAGGAAACGGGAGAACATTAATGGTTTCAATTCTAACCAAGAAGAAATAGGAGGTAGGTGTAATAAACGACGATTTTCAGATTCCTGTTTCCACCAAGTAAGAGCAGTTTTAGATAAATAACCAGTTACACAACGTACCTGTTCAGGACCTTCAACTTGCATAACATCAAAAAAAATCTCGAGTCGTGAGACGTAATCCAAGAAATCTTCAATATTTATCGAACCATCATATGATGGTACTTCCATTCGAATACGGTACGATGAACTAGGGTTTGGACATTCGATGTCGGTTGGTGGAGTGTGGTGTTCACGTTCGGTTTGAGTGGGTTGGACAACCAAGGGGGGTCGTTGTGGTAGGTTGATTGGACGGTTGATAGGAGTGGTAGGGTCTCGGGTTTGTGAATGGGTGAAGTTGTGTTCTCGGTTTCGGTTTAATGGGTGGAGTTGGTCTCGGTGACGTGGGTGTGTGGTGTTGTCGGGTTGTAGAGGGAGGGTGATGGTCGTCTCGGTTTCATGTGGACGGCGGTGTTGTAGAGGTGGTGTAACCGGATCATGAACCGTGGGGGTGTATCGTGGTTCGGTTTGGAGGTTGTGGTGGGTGTGATGGTGTTGGTATGGTGAGTGGGTTTCGGTTTGGTTGGTAGGGTTTGAAGGGTATCGGGTATACGGGTAAAGAAGACGGGGGTCTTGGTAGGTTGTAATGGTTCCTAAAGGGGTGATTGGTTGGGCTTAGTTGGTGATGTTTCGGTTGTTGGTTTGGGGGTTGGTGAGGAGGTGGTGGTCGGCCGAGAAGTGGCTTTCGTGTGGTGGTCGATGTGGTGTTGTAGTTGGCTCGGGGAAGGAGAACGATGGTGGTGTTGACGTGTGGGTATAGGAGGGGTACGTAGGTGTTTGAAAAGGTGTGTTTTGTGAATAGGAGGTGATGAAGGGTGGTGTGATAACCGGAGGGGGGTTGCTAATGGTGTGACCGAATAGTGGTGTCGTGGGCTCGAGAGGAAAACCGAGAGGTGGAAATCGGGTGGTGTTGGTGGTAGTCGGTAGTTGTGAGGGTTGTTGAGGTGTGATAGTGGTGGGAGGTGGAGTTTGGTTTTTACACATACCTTCGAGTTGTTTGGAGATGATGTTGATGGAGTCGTTGAGTTGATCGAATCGTTGATCGATTTTATCGAATTTTTCTGTTGTTTCCTTCTTGTACTCATTGAAACCTTCTTCCAACTTTTTACCTGCAGATAGCCCTTCTTTAATGTTGTCCCATTCAGAGGAAAAGGTTGCTGTTTTCTCCTTAGTTGGTGTAGTAGAGATAGTACTATTAACCATGATGATAAAAGTGATGAAGAAGAAAAAAAATATTATGGCTCTAGATACCACTTGATGTAGAAACGCAGCGGAATTAATAAGAGATGAATAACTAAATAAGAACAATGAAAATAAAGATCAAATAACTCTAAATACTCAACTTTATTAAAACTTCAATGGGGTTTTTCTCTCAATCTGAGAATAATAGACAAACTAGATATCCTTTTATAGGATTCTGGACTTTCCTAGATAGACTTGAATTAGACTTCCTAAATAATTAAAATACTGCAACTGCCTAAATAACTAGACTCAAATCTGGACCTTTTCAATTATTGGAAATATTAAAATAGCATAATTTCCTAAACCTAAATTATCTAATAATCATACTAAAATAAGGACTTCCTAAATCTACTCTTTCTGGCCGGTTGGTCCATGACCGGGTTCGGTCATGGAAATAGTCTCCACGCCGGGTGCCCCTGCATCAGGATCAGTCTCAATTAAGAAACTAGATACAAATTGATCGTTAAGCTAGTCTACACCTTCAAATAGAGAAGCAGTAATGAAATCGGGACCAAAAGTTTTCTCTATCCTACGTCTCTTACTTTTCCTAAGTTCTGTTCCATTGTCTACACTATCAGTGGTAGAGCTAGATGGGAGCATACTGTTAGGCACTTCTTCATGTGTGGGTAAGTAAGTAAGTGACGAATCATTTATGGGAATATTTTGAACAGGTAGTTTCAAAGGAAACTCATGTTCAAAGAATTCAGCATCTCTAGATTCTGTTATTGTTTCATCTTCCAATAACATGAATCTATATGCTGCACTATTTTGAGCATAACCAATAAATACAGAATCAACTGTCTTTGGTCCGACACTGACTTTCCTAAAGTCAGGTATACCCACTTTGGCCAGACACCCCCACACTCTTAGAAATTTCAGATTAGGTGCATAGCCTTTCCATAATTCGTAAGGTGTTTTGTCTAGCCCTTTGTGAGGTACTCTGTTGAGTATGTGGCAGGCAGATAAGATCGCCTCCCCCCACAGTTCATCGGGTAAGCCTGAGCTTAGAAGCATGGCGTTCATCATGTTTTTGAGTGTTCTATTTTTCCTCTCTGCAACACCATTCTGTTGTGGCGTATAAGGAGCACTAAATTCATGGATGATTCCATGTTTTTCACAGAAGGATTTAAGGGTGTTAGAGTTATACTCTCCTCCCCTGTCAGACCTAAACCTCTTTATTTTTCTGTCTAGTTGGTTTTCTACTTCAGCCTTATAATTCAGAAAAGCTTCTTCAGCTTCATCCTTAGACTTCAGGAGGTAAACTTTCGTGTACCTAGAGTAGTCATCTATGAAGGTAATGTAGTATCTCATACCTCCTCTGCTAGCTAGGTTTCTGAAGTCATCTAAGTCTGAGTGTACTAGTTCTAAAAGTTCTAACATTCTAATTGTGACATTCTTAAAGGACAGTTTCGCATGTTTAGCTTCTACACATATGGGACATCTAGTGTGATCATCAAGATCGTCAGCACTGATGATTCCATTCTCTTTAAGTTTCTTAATAGAAGCGTAATTAACGTAATCTACCATGCCATAAATTAGAAGACTCAACGATACAAGCAGAACTAGAAGTATTATAAATTTCTGAATCGACGTTCACTACAAAAAGCCCCCCACTCAGATATCCCTTCCCAACAAAGACCCCACTCTTAGAAATTACAATTTTATCAGACTCAAAAACTAATTTTAAACCAGCTTTGTTGAGAAGAGATCCCGAGATCAGATTCCTCCTTAGGGTGGGCACGTAGAGAACATCGTTCAGAGATTGATTCTTTCCAGAGGTGAGTTTCAGAAGAACCTTTCCTTTGCCCATGATTCCAGCTTTTGTAGAGTTGCCCATGTAGGCGCTGGATCCATCGTTCATCTCCTGGAACGTCTGAAACATCTCTCTGTTTGCACACATATGCCTGGAAGCTCCTGTGTCCAGCACCCATTCATGTTTTCTTTCCACCAAACAAGTCTCGGCTACTGCAACAATGATTTCTTCAGGTTCAACAATATTCAGTACAACAACGTTTGAGCGTTGGCCCTTCCTCTGGTTGCACTGGTATGCCTTATGTCCTGATTTTCCACAGACATAGCAGAGACCTTTTGATTTCTAGATCTTCGAGTTGGACTTGACTCCTCCAGTCTTACTCTTTCCAGATTCTTCTTCTTATTATTAGTTTTTGACCTGTCTTTGTTTCCAGAGGGAACAGATTCAACCAAGTTAGCAGTAGGGGAATTCAAAGAGAGGTTAGCAAACTTATCCTTGAGGCGATTTGCCTCTTCAGTCCTCATGTGACTGATCAACTCCTGAAGGGACATGTCCTTCTTCTTGTGCTTCAGATGGTTTCTGTAGTCACTTCAGGATTGAGGAAACTTCTCCAGCAGAACATTGGCTTGAAGGATTTCACACATCTTCATGCCTTCAGCAAGTATTTCAGCAACCAGGTTCTCAAAGACATGAACCTGCTCCATGATTGAAGAGTCATCGTTGATTTGGAACTGTAACCACTTTCCCACGATGTACTTCTTCCTTCCAGCGTCGTCAACTCCATATTTCTTTTGAAGGGTATCCCAGATATCCTTAGCAGATTTGTAGTTGACAAACAAGTCAAATAACTTGTTGTCCATATGATTCAGCATATATCCTCGAACGATTTTGTTGTCTTTCTGTTGTTTGACAACATCACCATTCGAAGTAGAAGACCTATCCTTAACAGGGGTAATGTCGATGTCGATTGAAGAATCTGTGGATAAATCTTCGAACAGAATATAATCAACTTCGAGTTGTTCGAAGAAGATAAGCAGCTTCTGTGACCACCTCTTGTAGTTAGTTCCATCAAAAGGGATCATCTTTGACATATCGGGTAGGGTTTTGAGATTAACAGCAGCCATTGATCAGAAAATCACTTTCAAATTATTGGAAATATGGGGTAGATCAATGGAGCTGTCGGGTAGAAAAGAACTTATTCACTGTGTCGTGGTATGGAGGCCACTGCCTTGAAAGTGATTTCGGAGTAACCGGGGTGCTAATTACTTGATTCCGATCACTCCCCAAGGATTGACCACAGCTTACTTCCTCTGTCTGCACTAACAGAGATAGTAATGGAGATAACATAACTCGAAAACTTAAACAGTCAGAAAGAGGAAGACAACCGAAATTGAGTTGTGTTTTCTCTCTTGGTTTCGGCCAGTATATATAGCCTCTGAGAAAACCCTAACCGCCTAGGAAACGTGGTAGAGAAGTTAAGGGAGTGGGAGATAAACTCGGAAGAAGCTTAACCCTACGAGATCAGTTAGAGATATACTCAAATACTGATTAGGTTAATCCCATCGACTTAGTCAAAATCCGACTTTAAGTAAAACTACTCTTCGTGGCAAAAGAGTCTTTTCACTATAAGCTCCCGGGCTCACGGGCCACGGC
Source organism: Eschscholzia californica subsp. californica (assembly GCA_002897215.1). Lineage (NCBI taxonomy): Eukaryota > Viridiplantae > Streptophyta > Magnoliopsida > Ranunculales > Papaveraceae > Eschscholzia > Eschscholzia californica. The sequence continues at coordinate 942,775 of BEHA01000721.1, forward strand.
CCAAAGGCCCAATTAGTCCAAATAGCCCAAATAGCCAAAGAGTCCAAATTGGTTAAAAGCCCAAATGCCTCACATGTGTGCGCACGTGTGGGACCCTTCTCTACACCACCATGTGCTTTACAATGAGTTGTCAAGCAACTTATTATAAGACACCTTTAGTTTCACTAGTTGAGAGATGTGGGACATTAATTGTCTAGAGAAAGAAAACTTTGAATGCCATCTTCCTTCTAGAGGTGGACCCCACCCATGTGCTAACTAGAAGACAAATAGTCTTGACTAGTAGCGAGTGGGCGAGGCTCACTCTCAATTAATTATTAAATGGTAATGGGCCCAACCATGGAGTCACCCAAATGGGCCCAACCATTGTATAAACCCAACAGGAAGCAAGGGGAAGTAAAGAAAGTTAAAGCCCCAGCTGAGTTATGGTATGAAAAATGAAGGTCACTGCAAAATCTCCATCAACACTGCCACTGCCACTGCCACTGCCAGAGTTGTAATCTTTTCACTTTCTCTGTAAATAAGACTTTGCAATTTACAGATCACATAAGGACTAAAATCAAACTTTAGTAAGGATCGAACTAAAAAAAGTATATATATTGATTATATTGTAGAAGATATTTTATCTCCTTTCATTTCTCAACCCCGCCACCAACACCTTCCACCATCCCAATAATCACCAGTTCACCACCACAACTATGAACAATCTACTAGAAACACTATTAACGGAAGCAACAAACAATGAGGAAGGTACATTAGTGGAGTAGCTTGGTCGTCAAGAAGCTTCATTAATGGAAGAGTTTGATATAGAAGAACTCAATTACAACTCTGTATTGGACTCATATAATAACATTCCAAGTGAAGGTATAACTTCAGATGTAAGATAAACTAATTTGTGGTGATTATTCCAAAAAGAACTTAGATTTTTTAGGTCAACATTTTTTCATAACTTTTATGAACGACCCAAATTTTCGGTGAAATAATGCTTAAAACAATGAGCATTTTCGGTGACGTTTTTACCAAAAAAAAAACGGTGAACACAAACAAAAACTATAAGAAAAATACAGCAATAAAAAAAGAGGAATTTTCGGTAGGAACCATCGAATTTAAATCGAAATTTTCGGCCAGAACCAACAAAAACTATAAGAAAAATACGGCAACAAAAAATTAAGGGATTTTCGATAGGAACCACCGAATTTAAATCGAAATTTTCGGCCAAAACCAATAAAAAAATATGACAACAAAATATCATTTTTTCTATGACAAGATTTCTTTGAAAACTACCTAAAGAGCTAATGAGAAATTTACTTCCATGAGTATATATGATTCAAGATAAATCTATAACAAGATTTCTTTGAAAACTACCTAAAAAAGCCTTGAAATCTTAACACGTTAAGATAAAAGTTGAAAGAATACCTTTAAGAATTTTTGGTGGGAAGAGATTAAAGGTTTTAGATGGAAGGAAGGACTTATCTGTAAAATAGGGGTCTCATTCTAAATACCTAATAAGTTGTGATAAAGTCAAACTCTTTGTAAATAGCAAAAAGTGTATCTACAAATAGCCAGCCCTCTAAATAACACTTAATAGCTCTGTAAATAGCACCGGCCACAAGTTTTTGGTTTTAAGAATTTTCTCTCTCTAAATATTTCACTTTATCTCTCTAAAACTTGAAATTTAGAAAAGAAGATCTCTAGATCCGCTTAAAACAGAGAGAAAGAAAGGTTAAAGAGAGAAAGAGAGGTTAGAGAGAGAAAAGAAGAAGAACAAAACAAAAACTCATGAAGATCGTCGACATTAGCCAGCGACCACTTATCTTTTAAGGAAGGGTAGTTAGGAAAAAAATCAATTGTTCAAGTTAACTGTCGGATTTGAAATTAAGGGGTTAATTTTGTATTTACGAAAAATGGGAGGTAAAAAAGGAAGCTGGTTTCAAACTAAGAGGCTTAAGAGGAAATAACTCTTATATTCATTGATGTTCGTTCTAATGCCACCTCTTGATTTGGCTTTTTATCTGTTACACGGGACTAAAGTCATAAATCTCTAATCTTTTCTTTGTAGATGAAGTGTTATAAACCTACACCATCTAGAGATAGCAAAACACAAAATTATCATTACCGCCAATGAAGCAAGTTTTCTTGTTGAAGAAATAAATTTTCTTTCTTGTGTTTTTTTTTTTGTTGAACTATTTTTACATTAATTAGAATAAATGTTTTTACAATATTTATCAACTAAAATACAAGGAACATTTTTCAACTTTTTGCTTCTATTCTTCTTTCTTGCCCATTTTGCTAACTTGTCTACTTTCGAGTTGATTTCTCTTATAGTGTATTTGAATTGAACTGTTTCGAATGCTCTTCTGGTTTCTCGAATTCTTCGGATATGGATCAGCGATTGCTAATGCACCGTATGCCTTATATTATGGATATGCTTGATGAGATTCATGTTGTCGCTTTCTATAATTATTGACTTGTAATTCTGTTCTTTCGCCCATTCCATGCCATTTAAGATAGTCATAGCTTCACTTTCTTCACTATATTTCGCCCTCGAGGATTTCACTTGAGCTTCTATAAATTTGGATTCTGCATTATATGCGATTAAGCTAATTCTAGTATTGGATGTTACATAAATAAATGATGCATCAACATTTATCTTAATGAAATGGTTTGTTGGCGGTTGCCATTTTCCATGGGGTTTTTGTTTATTTTCCTCCGATTTTTTGTTGGATTTTGGAAATGTTTTGATCATTATAATGATTTTATTAAGGTCATTTATCTCATGCTGGAAACAGTGGTCACATCTCACTTTCCATAATATCCAAAGAATGCTCACAAAATGAATATCATCACTAATGTAACATTGTTGGGTATTGTCTTGCCACGAGAAGATCCAATCTGAAATTGATGTGATGTTTTCAGATATAATATTAAAATTAAACCAAACATTTTTTGCCATTGCACAGTGTAACAGTGCATGCTCAATGGTTTCAATATACATGCAATTTGGGCAAGTGATGTAATTGTCAATTTAGTTTCCTATTCTCTCCCTCACTGGGAGAGCTTTAGTACAGATTTTCCAAATGAATATTTTTATTCGCGGAATAATTGGAAGAGACCAGATGAAATTCCAATTAGGCGAATTTGGAGTGTGGGTGAAATTGTAAGTGTTCAGATGTTCGAACATAGATTTAACTGTGAAGTTTCCCGATTTGGTTAGCCTTCATTTGAGCTGATCTTTACCTACGTTATTCACAGGGATAGCCTTGATCAAATTTTGAGTCGGAACATCAAAATTGGCGTGGAGAACCTCATTGTTCCAGTTGTTATCCGTAATAAGTTGGGCCACCTTTGTCAGACTAGAATGATCATTGTTCGGAACAGCTCCATTAAATTCAGGGATCCAATTATCATCCCAAATGTTGATATCCTTACCAGAGTGCACTTCCCAAGTGGCAAGATCATCAATGAGATTGTAGTGCTTTCTGATCGTTTTCCAACTCCAAGAATGATGAGGTTTCTGGACCAGGTTTAACTGTGTGAGGGAAGTATTTAGCTTTGAGGAGTTTAGCCTACAGAGCATCTGGTTCAGTTTTGAGCCTCTAGGCAAGTTTAGAGAGCAAGGCTGTGTTGTCCAGCTCTGGCAAGTGGATCCCTAGGCCTCCGAGATTCTTCGGCAGACAGATATATGACCAGGCTTTGGTGCATATACCTTTCGACTTACCCCACCAGAAAGTCCTTTAAACGGACTTGATGCGTTTGCTCACTCCTTTGGGGATAGCGAAGCACTGCATCTGGTATCGGGGTACGGCTGCTGCAATGGCCGAGATGACCACTATGCGACCAGCTTGGGAGAGAAAGGAGTGATTCCATTTATTGAGCTTATTCTTGATGTGATCGAGGATATCATTGAAATCTTTGGTTTTTTTAGCCCAATAAATAGTTGAGCACCCAGGTATTTCTCAGAAGTGGAAGCATATTTGACTTTGACGGTACGCATGATAAGGCGTTTGAATTTAGGATGAGAGTTCTTGGAGTAGAAGATATTGGATTTGGTATAGTTAATCATTTGCCCCGAGGTCTCACAAAATTCTTTGAGGATATTCTTAAGATTGTGAATGTTATCGATAGTGTTTCGGCTGAAAATAATGCAGTCGTCGGCGAAGAGTATATGGGAAATCTCAAGATCAGAGTTGTTAGTAAGAAATCCCAAGAATCTGTTGTGACTATTATTTGACATCAGCTTAGGGCTAAGGCTTTCCATGGCAATCGTGAAGAGAAAAGGGGAGAGTGGATCGCCTTGTCTAATACCTCTAGAGGGGTAGAAAACCTTACCCGACCGACCATTAACAAAAACTGACATCGAGGAAGAAGAGATGCACGTACGAATCATCTTAATCCAATGCTCGTCATAGCCCAAACGTCTCATGATGTCAGTAAGTAACTTCCATTCAATTATGTCAAAAGCCTTTGACATGTCTAACTTAAGACCAAAGTATCCCACCGCTCCTTTCATCTTCTTGAAAGAGTGGATGATCTCTTGAGACATGATGATGTCAGTAATTTGTCTACCAGACACATAAGCTGCTTGGAACGGAGTGATGATGGGGTTCAAAGTGTATTTAAGTTTGTCAACCAACAACTTGGTGATGATTTTATAGGTAGTGTTGAGAAGGTTGATGGGACGGTAGTCAGCAGGGGTTTGAGGAATGGGGGTTTTAGGAATTGGAAAAATGTGTCTATGATTAATCTCAGGGGGGAGGTAGGCTGTCTTGAAGAAGTTCTGAACCAGATCGTAGATATCAGCACCAATTGTTTCCCAGTTTCATTGGAAGAAAAAAGGGGGGTAGCCATCCGGACCCGGGGCTGCCTCCTTCTTAAGACTCTGGATAGCTTGATCAATTTCTTCCTTACTAGGGATGGCTAGCAGATCTTGATTTTGCTCATAAGTAATCACAACGGTGAAAAGGTTGAGAGTAGTCGGGTCTTCCTTGGGATTGATAGAGGTGTTGATGTCGAGGAGATTAGAAGTGAGGGTGTTTTGGATATCCTTAATGTCTTCCTTCCATTCTCCATTTTTATCTTTAATGGCGCTGATCTTGTTTGTTCTGTTGCGTTATATAGCTTGGGAATGAAAATACTTGGTGTTTTTATCTCCCGACGCAATAAAGTTATTCCTCGATTTCTCCTTCCATTGGCTTTCTTGTTGGGTGTAAAGATCTTCAAGATTGAGATTTAGGCGGATGTGCTCCTCTTTGGTGGCACTATTATGGAGTTTTTTAATGATCTTGTTGATATTATTCTCAATGTTACTGAAAACCTTTTTGTTCCAGGTTGTGAGCTTTTTGCTAAGCTTCTTGAGATCTTGCTGGATATTGTTAGGTCCAGGGTTTTCTTGATGTTAGTTCAATTTTCAGCAATAAAACTGTGGCAGCCTGGGTGGGTCATCCAAGTGCGAATGAACTTAAAAGGATTAGGGGTAAGCTGGCTGAGGCCTCTGTTGTCTAGAAGAATAGGCAGATGATCTGCCCCACAGCTTCCAAATGGGTAACTCCTGAGGATTGAAATTGTTGAAGCCACTGGAGATTAGCAATTGCCATGTCTAGTCTTTCTTGAATGAGGTGCTCTCCGAACTGCTTGTTACTCCAAGTATACGGCTTACCTTGGTAACCCAAATCTAGTAAACCAAGGTTGTTGATAATGTCCAGAATTTTAGGCATGTGGGAATTGGAAACACTAGATCCCCAACTTTTCTCAAGGGGGTCCAGAATAGTTCATATCCCCTATCACTATCCAAGGGTTGTCATTATCCGGGTTGAGCTGGTTAATGATTTTCCAAGGTTTAATTTTGTTTTTATGGTAAGGGGAGCCATAGAATCCAGTGATTATGATGGGATTGGTCGAATGATCAATGTCTATCTCCGCATGAATGATATTATTTTCAGTGTACTTGATGTTGATATTCAGATGATGTATCTAGTACAGGGCTAGCCCCCTAGCTTTGTTAATCGGGTCAACAAAGTGGCTAGCGTATGTTTTACTGATGGGAATGTTTTTGTTCATGATATTGGATTTGTTTTTTGTCTCCGAAAGGAAGACAATATCAGGTTGGTTTTTATTAATAAGTTTGAGTATATGTTTATTTTTTTTTGAAACCATGCGATACCAATTTCATTAATAAGTGATACAATCACGAATTTACATGGATATAATTGTTATTTCTCTAGGCCAGATACGTGAGAGTTACATAAGTCAGTTCGAAGAACTTCAAATGTAAAGTGCCTCATGTATTAAGAGAAATTGACAAGACACTGACGAAAATAAAAACAAAAATCTAACATTAAGGACTCTAAAAGTTGACAGTAAATAATATAAGACTGACAATGCCCCAACCGAGGTAGTCGCCACCGCCATTACCAAGTATTCGCCAACCACCACTGAAGAACCGGCAAGTTATTGTACTAATCTATAGTTTAATACTAAAGAACCTCTCTCTTATACCTTTCGCCGCGCCACCACCACACCGCCACTAAACACACACGGAAAGCACCACCATTGCTAATCACCATCAACCCACATTCCCATCACGAAGGTCCTAATAACCCCCCACCACCACCATGAACCACAACCATCTTCTCCACCACCACACAACCACCACCACCACCATCTTCATTTATGACATCCAAAATTTTGTTTCTCCATGCCACAACCACCATACCACAAAGAAGAAATGGGTGCTGTGAGTGAAGAAGAAGAACAAGTGATCCAGTTTGAGAAAATGGAAATGGAAAATACCCATGAAAGGATTTTTTGTTTCAGTTAGATTAAGACCTTTAAATGCAAAAGAAATTGCCAGAATGATGTTTCAAATTGGGAATGTATTAATGATAATACCATTATGTGCAAGAACAATCTACCTAAAAAGATCAATGTACCCAACTGCTTATACATTTGATAGAGTATTTCAATGTAATTGCTCCACAAAACAAATATATGATGAAGCAGATCCGAACACCACCATCTCCCCTATACCACCATCAGAAACGAACCCCAACACCACCCGATTTAATTATAAAATAGAATTCTCCACCACCATATCCGAATAATACCACCACCACCACTAACCCCTCCACTACAACCAGATCTGTCACCACTAAACTCGACCGTTCCACCACGAACCATCCATATGAGAAAAGAGAGAAGGAGAGGAGGGGAGAGAATCAGGAGAAGATAGAAGGAGAACAAGAGAAGGAGACCAGGAGGAAGTGAAACATCTTCATCCATATTATTAAGGGGAAAGAAGAAGAAGAGAAGAAGATAAATGAAAAGAGACTTAAATCTCACCAATAAACGAAAAACGAAGAAAGAAGAAGAAGAAATTAGAAGTTCAAAATCAGAGTCGCCAAGAAAAACCGTTCAGATTGAGCCCAAAACCCCCCCCAAATCGCCGGAAACCGTCCAAACCGTAGGTGGCGCCACCACCCCCAGCTTTTTGAGGGCTTCCCCCCGGTCCTTAATGAATTTTGTCTAACAGACTCTATTGCCTTTCCAACGAGGAAAGAGGAGGCTCCCCTCACTTCCAACTTAAGATGGATGGGCTTTCAGTGGTCGGGGTGCTATTATACATGAAGGGAGATCAGTTAAGACAACCCTAGGCACCTAACAAAGAATAATGGACCTAAAGCCCAACAACCCAGACACAAAAAGCTATAAACACACCCTATTAAAGATAAACAGAGAGATAAATTAAGCGGATGATAACTATAACAGTTAAACAAGATAAACAACTACCAAGGACACTATTCTATCAGCTTAACGGAGCCAGGACCAAAGCATCAAATCTGACTCACAAAAGTATATCTAACTAACTGGCAGAAGAAAATATACCACAAAAGGTCTAACACAACTATCTTATACTAGTCAGAGATAGAATTCTGTTGCGAAACCAAAAGAGAACTATCTAACAAACATCAAACGTTTCAGATGATAGACGCGGAAAAACTATAATCACAAGGGCATCCCAACTGTCATTAGCCCAATACCAGAAAAGAGTAATACGATAATTAGCTAACAGACTCGTATAGTATAAACAACAGAACAATCAAATGACACCATTAATAGATAAGGCTGGATATAAACCAACACTTCTTGTGTTCTTTCTTTGGTAATAGGTTTGTGAAATACAAAGGGACAAGCCAAGAATGTATTGCATTTCCTCGACAAAATTGGAAAATGCATAAAGAAAAATGTCATGTGCCCGGTAATGTGGTTGTCAAATATAAAAGGTGAACATATTCCTTTTATACAGACCAAATTAAAAATGTACAAGTCAAAATATAAGTTACGGCTTAAAATGTCTCTCCGATGTAAAAAGGCAACCATATTTTTTTTCACAAATAAAACTAAAAACTGCATAAGAGAAATATATTGTTTGTCCGTTAATGTGTTTATCTACTACAAAGAGTAAAATGCATAACATATTTAGTCTTTCGCAAAACAATAATGAAGACTCAGTTGATTGTTGAAGACATCGTGACAATAAATGTCTTGTTAGAAATCATACAAAAT
>BEHA01000721.1:975571-992151 GCA_002897215.1 Eschscholzia californica subsp. californica
GATAAATAAAATAAAAACCAGAAAACTGTGAGCTGTCCTGACAATTTGGACTGGGTTCTAATTTTTTTTTTGGGCTGGGGGTAATGCTTATTTACCCTCCATTTTTTGGGCCTCTCACTCAAAAATCCACAAAAATAATAACTAATAAAAATTTCTCTCTCTCGATAAAATATAACAATAAATTTCGTAACATTTGATTGATACAAGTGTCTGTGCCTTAGGGCACGGGATATACCCTAGTATACATAATTAAGCAAAGGTGTTTGTCCCAGTCAGCAAGAACCTAACCTAATACAAGATTTGTCAAGTTCCAAATTATGTAAACTTCCGTTACAAACTCTGGTTTACTAGAAAATCACTTAAAACATCAATTAAAAGCACATTAAAGACTAATCTATTTAAATTTAGTCCTTTCAGTTAACGATAGTTGTAATTTGTCTTTGAATTTCCCTTTTGTTTTGTTTGTTCTTGTACTAAAAAACAGTTATTATGATTATCTATGAAAGTCTTATTTTGTATGACTTAATCTTGGAAAGAAGAATTGGCAACACAACTAATGGTGTCATCTTGGAAAGAAGAATTGGCAACACAACCTTTCAAAATACTTGGATATTCTTTGTAATTAGGATTAGTATATTTCTATATTTGTAATTATATTTCCTATTTAGGTGAGTGCTTCAAAAACGACAACTTACTTGATTAATCATATGCCAACTCCGATTTTATCTCTTAAGTCACCTTATGAGGTTTTATATGACACTCCACCTGACTACTCGACCCTCCGTGTTTCGGATGTTTGTGTTTTGCTCATAATGTCAAAGTTAACAATAAATTTGATATGCGAGCAAAACCAGAAATTTTTGTCGGTTACCCTTATGGAAAGATGGGTTACACCATTTATGACCTAGAGACTAAAACTTCTATGACTCTCGAAATGTCACATTTTTGGAACATAAATTTCCTTTTGATCTCGGTTACTGATAGTTCATCTGAATCGCAAACTTTTACTCCTTTGAATATTTTGGATGACCTTATGACTTCTTCCCACCCATTCTGGTCCCCATCGCGACCAGATATATTTCCATCCCCACCTTTGGTCGAGTTCTCGCCTTTTGTTGATATTCATTGTCTCCTCATTTAGTTGAACGTTTGACTCCTTCTAATTCGAGATTTTTAGATCGCAACGAGGATTTACCCTAACCATCTACTGTGGAGATACCTATCGATTCTTCTCCAGAATTTCCTGCTTCCGCATCTCCTTTGTCTTCTCCCACCAGTAATGTCTCGTCACTTGACTCTCCCATCGAGGGACCTGATAATCCTACACGACCAATTCGTGTTAGAAATCCGACTTCTTATTTGGTTGACTGGATTCTTTCTAGTTCAGAAACGACATCTTCGCGTACTCTTTATCCATGGATCAACTATATCGGCTGTTTTAGTCTTTCTCATAAGGCTTTTCTCATTTTGTTGTCACCACGGAAGAACCCAAAACTTACAAAATTGCCTCTGCTTCTCGAGAATAGCTTGAGGCGATGGCTAAAGAAATTTCCGTCCTCGAGACAAATCATACTTGATCTATGACTTCCTTGCCACCTGGCAAGAAACCCATTGATTGCAAGTGGATTTATATAATTAAATATCATTCAGATGAGTCCATCGAACTTTATAAAGCGCGTCTCGTCGCCAAAGGGTATACCCAGGTTGAAGGTGTCGACTATCATGACACTTTTGCTCCAGTTGCTAAATTGGTAACTTATGTGTCCTCTTATCCGTTGCGTCGATCCAGGGATGGTCATTGCATCAGTCAGATGTCAATAATGCTTTCCTCTAAGGAGACTTGGAAGAAGAAGTCTATATGACCATTCCTCTTAGTTTTAGCAACAAAGGTGATATTAGAGTTTGTCGCGTGAACAAATTATTATATGGTTTGAAACAAGCTTCTAGGCAATGGTTTGCTAAAATTTCCTCCGATTTAAAAGCCGAAGGTTTTTCCCAATCTACGTCTGATCATTCACTTTTTAGTTATTTAAATGGTTCGACTGTTATTTACATTCTTGTCGATGTAGATGATAGGATCATTACGGGCAATGACGACAAGGAAATTAACTCCCTTCGACAACTTCTTGAGAAACGATTTTCTCTTAAAAATCTTGGACGACTTCAATACTTTCTAGGCCTAAAAGTTTCTAGGTCACCTAAGGGCATTTTCCTCTGTTAACGAAAATACACTTTGGACATTCTTCGTGATTCTGGCCTTCTCGGAGCCAAACTAAGTTTATTTCCCATGGAACAATATTTGAAGTTGTTAGCTACAGGTGGTACACCTTTAGACGATCCCACTTCATTCCGACATCTCATTGATCGACTTCTCTACATCACTTTAACGATACCCGATATCGCCTTTTGGATGAATTATTTAAGTCAATTTATGCACCATCCTTGTTCAACACATATGGATGCAGTTACTCGAGTTTTACGATATTTGAAGGGTACCCTCGATCATGGGATCCTCCTTTCATCTTCAGCGCTTTGACACTTTCTGGCTTCGTTGACTCTGATTGGGCTGGTTGCCCCATTACCCGTTGTTCCACCACCGGCTACTTCACAATGCTTGGTGCGAGTCAGTTGTCTTGGAAATCTAAGAAACAACCGACCGTCTCCCGATCATCTGTTGAGGCAGAATATTGTGTGCTTGCTTTCCTCACTTCCGAGCACTAATGGTGGAAATACCTTTTCCAGGACCTTTGGATTTCTATTCCAGGATCTTTTCAGGTTTTTTGTGACAATAAAGCGGCTATGCACATGGTTGTTGATCCGGTTTTCCACGAACGGACGAAGCACATCGAACTCGATTGCCACTTTGTTCGCGAGAAATTTGCAAGCGGTCTTATCTAGATATCTCATGTTTGCTCTGCAGATCAGGTAGCTGATATTTTCACAAAGCCTCTTGGTTCTGACCAATTCCACCGGCTAACTTTCAAGTTAGGCTTGACTCAGATTTCTTCCCCAACTCCAACTTGCGGGGAGGTAATGACGTAATTATGTTATTCATGTATCTTTTATAATCAATAAAAATACCTTTGATTTTCTAGTACTTGTGTCAGAAACTCTTGGTTTAACATTTTGCTAAAAAAACACATTAAAGAGAGATTATAGATCAAAGTACTCAAAAATTTCAAATAATGAGTGTGATTTTTATAAGATCGATACCTCTCTCTCTCTGAATTTTCACTTTCATTTTAATAAACCAAAGGAACAGTAAAGATTGAGAAGAAGGGAGAGAAATAACGGGATAGTTGAATTGGGGAGAAGTTACTAATGAAACAAAAACCTACCCCTTTCTTATTAACTTTACAGATATGAAAGATAAAACAAAGCAGAAGTAGAAGAGAGATAAATGAAGAAGAAAAAATATGATTTAAGGTCGCCGACCGATGACTATTTGACAGAGAAGAAGCCTCCGACCGACGATTATCTGCTGGAGAAGAAGAGAACGCGCATTGTCTCTGACCATATTTGGTCGACTTGTTTTCACCAAGTCTTGGATGAAAATACATTGGTTTTTAACGATTTTCGGCATTATCTATAAAACTCCCCTTTATATTATTGGATGGGTAGTTTATTTATTTTAATTTTTTTGATATTGGACTCCAAGATTCGTTACATTCGGATGACATCGATACATCATATGAATATAATATGCGATACAACATGAATTTGAACGAGCACACTACACCAAAGAATGATGGACGGATCACCAATGGTAGTTTAGATGTGCAGAAAAAAAAAATATTTGTTGGAAATTATAGAAAAAATGTTGAATAAATATCACGTGTAGAAAACAGTTGAGCATTTCGTGTTTTCGCACCAAATCATTTGTATGTCTTTTTTTCTACCTTTCCAACACACTTTGAATAACTCTCTTGCAAATATGGCGTTTTAGAAACTAGAACCAAAATTGTTGTTAGAATAGTTATCTACCATGGATCAATCACCAGAGTGTTAACAAAAGTTGTCACAAAATAACCCTTATATTAAGGTCGCGGCTTTGGGGAATAAAGAAAAATCACCGGGAAATAAATTCTCCGGGGAATCCATCTTTCTTTGTGAAATCTCTAGGGAATATTTTTTTATGGGGAACACAATTTTTTTTATAACTTACACCTCTTTCTTCTTCCCCTCTTCTTTCTTCTTCTCCGGAAAAAAAACTTATTCATCTCATCTTTTTTCCTTCTTTATCACTTCTCTTACTTATCTTCCCCAAATCTCAAATACATACTAACCTTATTTCTTTATATTCAACAACAAAGTTAGAGAGATAAAGAGGAAAAAAATATTCTAAACCCTAGAAGTCATCAAACAAAATATGTTGAAGTTCTTAATACATCTTCCATGGGATGTCCAAAGCAAGTTTCTTCTTCCATTAATCCTCCCCAAGATAAACACATTATAAACCCTAAAAATCAATTAATTTCGAAACCCTAAAACATATTCACTTCTAAACATATTAGGTTGTTCTCCTATGTTTTTAGGGTTTAGTGATTAGAAGAAAACAACGCTTTGAAAAATAAGATGAAGAAAAGAAGAAACTTGGAAAGAGTTTAGGATTTAGAACCCTAGAATGATTTTGCTTAAATTTATAAAAGTTCTTTCTAAATTTGTTTATAGGATCTTTTAAAAATTTAGTTCTGTTTAACTCTAAAATTGGGAGCCCTATAACAACAAATAGATATATAAAAAAGTTAATCTCGGTTGACCAATTCTGTAGAGAATTTTTATTCTCCAGAAAAAAATTTTTATTCCCCAAAGCCGCGGCCTATATTAATTATCACAAACATGACATTGTTCCTTTTGCTTAATTTATTCATTCAAGTTGGGTAACAAAATAAACACTCTTACAAGATTTCATTGTCATATATCAATCATAATAATGTGTATAGATTGCCAACAAACATAAGATAGATAGATAGATGGATAGATAGATAGATAGATGGATGGGTGGGAAGTGAGATAAAAGAGAGAGATGACAAGTGTGTAGGTGGGATGACAATGGATCCTCAACAAACATAGTCACACATTGTAGTGTCCCTATCATTTTTTTTGGGGTGCCTTTAGCACCAAACCTCTTTAATTTCTTTTACCTAAACCCTATTTCCCCCACTTACTTTCCGCTCCTCACTAGACAGCACGGGGTGAGTTAAAGTTGGTGGGAAAGTGATGGTGGGATAGTGAAGGTGCTAGAGAGAGAAAGAGCCAAGAAGAAGGAAGGAAGGATTGGAGCTTGGTGATTTTTTTCTTTGTTTTTCTTGGTGTGGGGCTTACATTGCTTTGGTTAAGGTAGATTTCTATCTCTCTAGGGTTTGAATAGCCATTTTTATAGAAAACCTAGACAAATTAGATAACACAACTAACCCTACATTTTAGTATTACTTGAACATAGATTAGGGTTCTTGACACAAATATATATACAATATAAGTAGTAGATTTATATTCCTACAAACTTATTTCTAGGTCACTTTGAATCTCATCTATGTGTTAGATTTTGAGGATATTTGCTATAATGACCTACTTGATGAACCACACAATCTTCATTTACATTTTCATGCTAGATTCATGTATTACAATGATATTTAGGGTTAAACCTCTTTATTTGCCATGATTTTAGTATATAACACTTATAATTAGATGCCTCTCACTATTGGACAATACTTTTTATATAGATACATGAACATATGCTAGAAGTCAACATGATATGCGAATTTTAGGCTATTATCATCATTGATTCATTACTTACAAACATTACAAATATGAAACTCGTATGTCGTAATATGCTAACGAATATGATTTTGATTTATGGATGTTGTGGTGTGATGCTATTATATGTGTGTGATGTGATGAAGTTGGTGGAGAGTTGTGAGAGTTTTGTGGTTGGTTCGACCCTCTCTACAGGATGTGATATTGGTATGGAGCGTATGGGGTCGGCGCTAACACAATGGATGACCTTGTGGACCACACTCTCATACAACGTGGATACCAACTTGTCATATTATTTTTGGTTGTTTATTACTAATGGTGTGATATTATGTATGTGTGACGTGATGGAGTTGGTGAAGGGTTGTAAGAGTTTTGTGGTTGGTTCGACCCTCTCTACCGGATGTGATATAGGTATGGAGCGTATGGGGTCGGCGCTAACACAATGGATGACCTTGTGGACCACACTCTTACATAAGGTGGACACCAACTCGTCATGTCGCTTTTTGTTGTTTGTTACATATGTGGTACAGTTTATTTCTAATGGTCACAACTCGGATACTATACTTGGACATCTTCTCATGATAAGTGGTTGTCTTTTTGTTTTGGTAGCTCTTGAAACCGTCTATTGAGGCTTTAGAGGTTTCGAAATCTACTTGTTGGGGTCTGACCCAACCTTTTATTTTTCAGGACAAGGAAATCGGGAAGTGCCACCTGCTTGAGTCATAGTTAGCCTTGGAGGAGTTTATTTAGTGGTTTTCTTTCTTTCTTTAGGTAGTTATTTGGAGTTGTATCTCCTAAACACTTGGTGTTATTTATGTTTTATCTTGTCCGACATTTGTGTCTATGATTTAGAGACATCCTATGAGTTTTGAGAAACTTGGTAAAGTTTCAGTAGTTGATTTATTGTTACTTTTTGAGCTTCATGTTCGATACTATTTGTCTCCTTGGTGAGTATATCGTATATGTTTACTGTTTTGCGAAGAAATGCTTTAAGTTTAGGTTTTCATGGCGGCCGACGTGAAAGTCTGGATTTGGAGTGTTACACACATGCACTGCCGGAGGGCTCCCAAAATAATTTTGTTTACATAATTCCACGCAAGTTGAATTACATGGCATCCATGCTGTCAGGCAACTAGCTTCCACCATTTGAACCATTATTCCACCTGCTTCACGTTATTTCAGTCAATTATCATTTGCATTCAAAAACCCCATTTCAAAAGAACAAAAAAAAAAAAAACACTTAAAACTTATATTGTCTTGATCTAGGTCAAACGGTGGGTATATATAATGTAGTTATTATTGTCTCGCTCAATGATGGTTTTAGGTAATACTCTAAAGAAATTGTGCATTCTATTTAATGAAACCCTAATTCACTATATCAAAATGTAATAAATTTAAGAAAGTTTTTCAACATAAGACATCAAAATGTAATACTCTACCATGAAAGAAATCCCTAAATCAAATAAACCCTAAGAAATGAATTTCCGAAACATACCTTGAAAATTTTTGGTAGATGGAGAGGTTGTGGTGAGAACTTTAGATTATTCCTTTATCCGCCGTGAGTGAATGGTGGTTCACGATGGTGGCCGCCGGAAATATCTGTTCGTAATGGAGGTAAGGTTTAGGAGATCGAGAGATGGGAGAAATCGTGTCAAGGGATTTTGGAAAAGGGAATGTTTAAGGGCGCCCCTGAAGGAAATTTTCAGGCGCCTCCCAAAGTAAATTTGAACTATGAAGGAGGTTTTGAGATTAGAATCTAGACCCTCGATAACTTTTAAGTCTGAGTATGTTTTTTTTTTCAGTGAAAGTGACTACGAAAGTAATTACAATGACATTTGATGCATAAAAGACGTTATAAACACAATAAATGTCGAATTAAACTTTGAAGCAAACAGACTTATATTCCAACTAAACTACTGGCCTAAAGGCCAACGAAATAAACGGCTTAAAGTCCGTCTAACAGATATGTTTTTTAATGTGGGATTATTATTAAATGCCAAGCATTAAAAATGTTTAATGAGAAACTAGGTCAAACGATCTACGTCAACGTGATTTTTAGTCAAATGACCCCCCAATAGTTCCATACTTCATTCACAAATGGTATTTTTTTTCCATTTTGTTGTTAAAATTGCCCTTCATTTATAAAGGAGTCTAGATTGTCTAGCTAGATGCTCTTAATTTCCCAAATGAAGTTCCACTCTTTTCTATATCGCTACACTTTCTTTTCCCAAAAAACGACTTCCACCACCGACTCCAATGATTTTTTCATTTTCGACCGGGTTTTTTCGCGGAATCGCTCCCTAGTTGTTCAGATATGCTAGGATTCTCTCAAGTGTTTTCTTCTCGAAGTGAAGTTTTTTCTAGTTCAAGTTTCGAACAAGGGTATGTGTAGCAAATGTGATAATAATTTATGATATTATGTCAAAATTTATCCCTAACGTCATAGTGCCTTCAACATACTATGAGCCTACGATATGTAGTTCAACCCGGAGATGTGGGCATTTGGAATAACCTCTGGCAAACTCTTTGGCTTTGTGGTAAGCCGCCGAGCCATTGAACTACTAAAGTGGCAGTGCTGGAGATGCTCAACCCTAGAAAGTCGCGGGAAGTGCAATGCCTAACTAGCCTCTTTGTCCAGATTCATAAGCAACATGAGAGATAAGACACTATCATTCTCCAAAATATGGAAGAAGGTAGAACATGCAGTTCAAGTCTTGAAAAAACACTTGAGGCTTTGCATCTGCTAATGAGCCTTCTATCCTTACCTTGCTTTGCATCTGCTAATGAGCTTTCTATCTTTACCTTGCTTTCTTACAATCATATTATCCACGTAACATCCATGGATTTTCATATGTATTCTCAGAAGATCTTATTGACCGGTCTCTGGTAAGTTGCCTCAACATTTATTAAGTCAAATGACATCTTCCGATAACTATACAATTGACTTATCAGTCGTCAGTGTGTTCTTGATCTACCAGATGCTTGGTTATCTTATGGTCCTGCAAAAGCATAAATGGAATGAATAGAACATGCCCGACTGTCAAATCTACAAGACGATCTATAATGACATAAGGAAGATGAGATTGGGACAAGTTTTGTCCAGATCATGAAAACGACACACACTCGCCACATGTCATTTTTCTTCGAGACCACCACAACATTCGTGAGCCATTACGGGTAGTGAGCTTCTCCCGATTGCATATGATATAGATTTAGAGGCCATAGAGAAACTTTGACATATGAAATTGTTATATAATCGACTTAACATTTTTTCGTTTTCTTATTTGGTAAGACTATTGTTTCCTCCAAATATATTATCGAATCTAAAAAAAGGCTAGAAACCTAACATTTGTGTTTTTTATTCCCTTGAATGAAAACAATTGGATGAGAAGATTGATTTTCTTCATTAAAAGAAAATACTTTTCTTACGAGATGATGAGATGTTAATATTTGAAAACTTAATGGGAAGATTAAACTTTTACTTTTTCCATCCGTAATATCCAAAATTAGAGTTTATTTTGTGTTTCGCCACAAAAACTAAAATTAGAATTTAAAAGGATAAATTTTATAGAAAGGGAATTAGATTGAGAGATAGAGAAAAAAAATATGGCGAAACAGAAAGGAAAGTCGATGACAAAAGAAAGACTTGCAAGAAAGAGATATTGAACAGGGAGAGAGAGTAAAAAAGTATTGGAGGCAAAGATTTGCAAGATAGAGTAAAAAGGTATCGGAGGCAAAGATTTGCAAGAGAGAGAGTGAGGGAGAAAGCGAAGATACGAGATTTGCTGACCCAAAATTTATTATGTGTACATACTATACCAACTTAATTTTTCTTTCCCATTTACACTGTAATGACAATCTTCGTGTTTAATGCAATCATCTATTTCAACAAAAGATTAATTATATACTAAAATAAACATTTTTTTTTGAAAACTACTAAAATCAACATGGTATTCAAACTATTGATTTTGTATGATAAGTGAGTGTGTAAGCTATTACAAAAAAATTAAACTATTGCGAGAATTGGTCTCTGATTGCCTGTGTATATATAACTCACCTTCCTCGGCCACTGGGCTACCAGTCGTTTCGTGATTATAGATTACGTTTGCTAATTGTTAAATAACGAGGGTGTAACCCGTGCCCGTGCAGTTCTTTCATATGCATTATAGACCAAGTACATTGTGGATGATTATAAGTTACAGCTGAATGAATGTTTCGGTATTTATTCGTCATATCAGTTCACAGTTTACTACACTGATAGGATATTTGAATAAGGACTTACTATTAAAAGAGGTCGCAGGTCTTCTTCAGAAAAATATCTCATGTTCATCCAAATATCGCGTTTAAGGTACCTGAATAACATCACAAAAATTAGTAACATATAACATCACACTGTCAATGTAGAACCATCATAGTGAACGATCTTAACAACACATAAAGTAATGATATTGTAATGAGAGCATGTAACCATATCATTACCCAGAAAGTGTGTTGATGTACGACTCTGACACAACATACTTTATCTAAAAAGGTATTGCAATGGGAGCATGTAACTATAACCTATCTTAGCCGGTAAAGAATCAAGTGTTACTGTCATCTACTTGTTCCATGTAAGTAGCGAGAAAATAGTCCTAAAAATAATACTTTTAATAAAGACACAATAACATACGAATTTATAGGAATATAGATGATCCAGTCTAAGGATGCTCACTACAATATACTCATTTGGTACAACACGTAAACAGAACTAGTAAAATTACATAAACATTTAAATATGACAGAAAAATCAATGACATTTGTAAAAATACTTACAGATAAAAGAATGAGCTCAGAACCTGATTAGATGTCGTCTTTACGGTACACCATTGTTGCCAATTAAAAGGAACGATTGAGCAATATCCAATTTGAATAGTTATGGACACAATAAAATAAATTCAGAATATATCTAATTAGTAAAATTACCAAATTTTAGACTAAGAAAAGTACTGACCTCTTAAAAATGTTCCTTTGGTGTGATTTGGAACACGGAGAAGTTAAAGGTTGACCTCTTCCAAATCGCACAATGACGTCAATGTCTACAGCATGAACGAATACAAAGGTCACGATAGCTAACTCACAAAAAATAACAAAAGTGGAATCTATATAAATTTAGGAATAACCTGACGCAAACATGTTTGTTTCAATTGTGCTTGATGCGCAATAAGTGTCTGCTGCAATGTATTCTAAACCTTAATGATGTAAATGTATTATCATAGATTGTCATAATAGTTAGATTAGAGTCATAAATAGATTAAAATAAAATAGTTTCCTTTCACATAATAAAGCTTCACATACATAGTTGTTGATGGTAACAAAAAATATTTAAACTACAAAAACAATCATCAAAGTTTGTTCCTTTCTACAAAAGTATGATTGTGCTGTAGTTTCTATATGAAATGTGCATTCATTTGCAGATATCATCTATTCTATACAAAAAGTATCACAAAATAAATAGAGTTGGAAAACTTTACCCAAAGTAGTTTTCAATCAAAATAGGCATGTAAGCTCTTCGAATTACTCTTAAGAAAGTAATTGTATCTACACGCACCCGTGACGACCAGTGAGAAGCATGCACAACAATCTGAAAAGTTATATCATTGCAATAGTTAGGATGACATAATGATAGATTTTAAGGTCTTTAAAATTATAAGCAATATACACTTACTGTGTTTCGATGCTTCCATTCTCCCCATATATATCTTTTATTTCGCCTCTCAAAGTCTTGTACTTGTTGATCCCAACTCTATTAGTGAAAAAGAAAGTTAAATAGTTAATACTTGTTGAATTTGGGTACAATGAAAAAAAGAAGTAAATATCATGAAAGATTACCTATAGCTATAATAAAACCTCAGGGTACACAATATTCGTAGTTGAGTTTTCTGAGGTTTCCGGTAATAAAACATGTAATCTATTTGAAGCAGTGCATCTTGACAATGCTACGTATAGTTGGCCATGGCTAAAAACTGGACTCCGCAGATCAACTCCAACAAACTTAACAGATTGTTCTTGAGATTTGTTAATTGTCATTGCATAAGCCAATCGAATTGGAAATTGTCTTCTTGTCATCCGAACAGGAACGTCTACAGAAGATGTTGTAAGAGATATTCGAGGCAAGAAAACTAAATCTCCAGATTTATCTCCGGTAATAATTTGAGCTTCAATTATGCGTGGAGCACATCGAACCACAATCAACCTAGTTCCGTTGCAAAGACCATCTTTTGGAGCAAGATTTCTTAATAACATTATTGGACAACCAACTTTTAGTTGAAGCTTGAAGGGAGGTAATCCTGGAGGATCGAGAGAGTTTAAATACTCATTGGGATAATTATCTCCTCCAAACCTATTGTCTTCCCCCTCTTCAACTAATTTATCAGCGGCTAAATAGACAATAGCCTCTCCTGGAAATATTTTTAATGCCTCCAAATTAATAAAGTCTACATCATCATTACGGGGAGATAAAATAGCTCTCTCTGTCAAGTACTTTGGAGATGATGTGCCTAATATATTCAATCCAGGATAGGTTGAACACAATAACTCAGGTAGATTCTTACACCTGTGAATAAGTGGTAGTTGAACAATTTCACACGGGTTTGTTCCAATCTAAAAAAAATATAACTATGTCAACCATTTGAAGGTTTGTAATAACACATAATTTATTAAAATAATGAATTGTTTGTTGGAAGAAGTAAGGAAGTACCTCAACCAAGAATTTTGCAAAATCAACATTTCCTGGCTCTGAATCAGCTAACCTCATGTTAAGACTCAATGTCAGGACAACAATAATCAACCAAAGTGGTGAACGTTTTAGTGAAGCGGCGACTATTTGTCCACGAACTCCTTTTGGTATTACAGGCAAGATTTGCCTAAAATCACCGCCGAGAACAACAGTAATACCACCAAATGGGTTTTTGTTATCACAAATATCTAGAAGTGTTCGATCAACTGCTTCCACACAAAATCTATGTTGCATAGGTACTTCATCCCATATAATTAGCTTAGTTTCCCTAAATAACTCAGCATGGATAGACTGCTTATGGAACCCACATATCGAATTATCTAAAATATCTAAGGGAATACAAAATGTTGAATGTGCAGTTCGACCTCCCACTAATAACAACGAAGCAATTCCAGATGAAGCAACAGTTATAACAATATGACCCATACTACGACATTTGGTTGCAATCGTGTTGTATAAAAATGTTTTTCCAGTACCAGCACCTCCACTTAAAAAAAAAACGGTTCCTTTATTGTTGGTGACCGAATTTAAAATGACCCTATAAGCAGAAGATTGTTCAGCATTTAAACGATCGACGTTAACTTGTACATCTACTGTCTGACATTCATGTTGAATCATTCTGTGCTCTAGTAATAATCTATTCCCAGGTTGATCATTCCAATTTTCAGTTGAAAGAGGCATAGGTTTGAAATGAGTTAAATCTTTGCCAGACTGTTGAAGTAGTTTATTTATAAGATATAAACCATAGTCTGTGACTTGATTCTCGGACGGTGTCGTGATTCCAAATACTATACGCAACTTGTGCGCCAGGTCATCACAAATATTAAGTGAAAACTGATTCCATAAATGATCCGGATTTGAAGGGAAACAATGCAAGAGAATAACAACGAACAGTTTTCTTAATTGATGCCCAGTTTTCATTTTTATAGCTTCCTCTAAACACTGTACCCATTCGCCATTATCTTCTAAAAGGCCTCGAGCAATACATGCTAATTTAAATGTTTCACATAAAACACCATTTACTGTACGCAAACATTCAAATGATTGAGGACCTCTTATAATAGTCAACAATAATCTTAAATAAAACCTTTCACCACAATTTGGACTCGCAAAATACATTCTACCGATTGCAAATCCTTTTTTTCTAGAAGTCCATAAATGTTGTGGTTTATTCCAGACAAAGTGTTCTGGAAATTCTTGATAAGTGAATGCACGTGCATCTTCATTTAAAACACAACATTTAAAGAAGGCCAATAAAGTTGACGTTTGTTGTTCTGCTCTTGTTAAAATTGTTTCCCTCGAATCATCAGGGTTAAAAAGAACACGGTGCATACCTGGTAAATGAACTGCCAATCGCACAACTGTTGGGTTCTCCTCATGCAAAGTGTGGCCAAATATGCGCCAAGCTGCTTCTGGTGGTCCGATGTATCGTGCATCCAGATATTGTTGAATCTCATCTACTTTTCCCAACACAAAAGTAGCACGATCATATCCTTTGAAGATGTACTTATGGATATATTTTACGCAACGCAAACCCGCACAAACTTCAACGTTAATATGACAGTTGAACAACTTGGAAAGGTAAGTATTGTAAGGTACAATATCTCTATTATCGACAGGATGCCCTTTCACGGTATACACTTTACCAGTATCGCGACGACGATAGATTGGATAACCATCCACGTCTACTATTGTCGACTCCGTAAACACTCATGGAAACCTTTTAGTACACCTTCCGTCTTCCATGCAAATAGCATGTTTGTCCCGAGTACCACATGGCCCATGCACCATACAACTCTTCACAGTTTCAAAAAGTAGAGGATCTTCTTTAGGATCTGGAAATTCTGCTGAAACCAACCTATCAATTTGATCAACAGTTTGTACCTTGTCGGATTGTTGAAAGAAAATTAATGCATGCATATGAGGCAACCCACGTTTTTGGAATTCAATGGTAAAAACATGGCCAACTGTTTGACCTAAGATTCCATCTTTTTCAATCAACTTCATCAAATGTCTTCTTTTTAACTCGAACACACGTGCAACTAAATCAGGCCTATCAAGGGAAGTCTGATTAGGCAGCAGAGCTGACGTGATTTCTGGCCAATGAGGATTCGCAGTCATTGTGATGAACAAATCAGGATGCTTGTTATAACGTGTGATGGCTAATGAATCCTGATAAAGTTCAAACATCATTCTTGGACTACCAGTAAATGAAGAAGGTAATATAAAACGTTGACCAACTTGATGTGGTTCCAATCCAAATTCCTCAATATCAGTGAGACCCTTGTAAAGTTCTGCACGAAGTTGGGCTTGGTTTGGCCGATAATATGTCAATCGATTTTGCTCTGTCGCATCCCAAGCATCTACTAAAAACTCTTGAAATAATTTCCCCCCCTTCAAAATTGTTGTATACTCGGTTGGTCTATTGAAACATCTGTAACTATACCACTGCATTTGAGTTAATCGACTTGTTGATGATTTATTGTTTATGACATCCCACTGAGTTAACGTGGGATTCCATCCAAGCTCGCCATATGGGAACAATAAAACATAATGTAATGGAAGATAAGCTGGATGACATTCATTTATTTTCATCAACCCATTGCCCCCTTTTAGGTGGATAACAATATCTCTCATTCCACTTTTTTCAGTACCATCCCCTGGCAAGATGACAGCAATTTCATCTGTTGATGGCAAATTATAACGACGTCTATCAGTTGACGAATTATAATGCAAGTAGGCTGGTAAGTTTTCCTTGGATGCATTTGATTGCATTAAAATTTCATAGGCCCGAAGATATATTCTTACAAACTTGTTATTTTGAAGCAAAACATCTTGGATTACTTTGAGAACATCTACTTCAAGACGTCGATCTCGACATTTGCGACAATCGATTGCAGTATTTGGGTTAAATATGTAAAGTTGGGCGTAGGAAGCCTCCATTTCTAACTCAGGTATTAAAGAACCTGTACGATGTCGTAGCTCACCGTGTATAGTGAATGACTTTGGCCCCCTACCATT
Organism: Eschscholzia californica subsp. californica; assembly: GCA_002897215.1. Taxonomy (NCBI): domain Eukaryota; kingdom Viridiplantae; phylum Streptophyta; class Magnoliopsida; order Ranunculales; family Papaveraceae; genus Eschscholzia; species Eschscholzia californica. Next base: position 991,125 of record BEHA01000721.1, read on the forward strand.
TAACACCCTTGGCTCCATTGTTGACCCCAGACTTGTAAATGCGTTTGATGCGTTTTACTCTCTAATGAATTTTCTAAAGTGTTTTGAGTATGCATCATTGTCATCGTATAAGTTTTTGAGTGCTTCAGGAGGTTCGATAAGTAAAGGTAATTTAATTTTTCCTTGCAAACAACATGTCCCAAACAAAGGTCTTATGTTAGACGATTTTGTTAATTTTTCATCTTTCCAGTGCAACGCTTTGCAAAAGGGACACAAAACATCCATTTGACCCAAGAAATGACGTTCTTCATGTACATGTACAACTGGAAGCATTTTTAAATTACTGACTTCAGTAGGACCTGGTCGTACAATGTTATGTGTAGTTGAAGATGCCCCTTGCTCAAAAATTGAATGTTGGCAACTTGTATCCACTTCATTAAGAACATCATGTACAGGAGAACGGGTGAGTGATCTTGTTATGACACTTTCAAAGTCGAAATCTAAGTTCCTTGGTTGAAGATCAGAATGTATGTCCAAACAATCAAGATGTGGAAGTCTACTTTGGGTAGTAGCCTTTGGTAAAGCGAGTTGAGCAGCGGGTACCTGATTTTGAATGCCCAGGTGAGGGTCGTTTGCCGAATACGTCTTGCTTTGTGGAAGATCTATTCCAGTGGATGTCATAAAGGGAAAGTGTATTGGTGTAAATTGTATTCCGTGAATCCGCTGCAATTTCTCCCTTTCCCTTCGTATTCGTTCGGCAAGTGCATATTTTGATATGACATTTGTGTCAATGTTTAAGGAAACCTAAATTAGTAAAGATTAAACATTTAATTATTCTTCATAGAGGCAAAAACGACGGAAGAAACCATAAACATTAACAAAAGTAAAGAAGTGAAACATATAACCCATATGGTCACATATGTACCTCAGATGATATTGTTATAGCCTTTCATTTGTCTAAGTTTTTAGTTTTTTCTTTTACATATGATTCTTAAGGTGCAATATTTTTTTTGTTTTTCTCTAAAAGGTTTATCGTCTCGACAGAGTT
>BEHA01000721.1:996127-1009071 GCA_002897215.1 Eschscholzia californica subsp. californica
TACGACCTTCTTCCTTTTAGTTGTATTGGGTTCAGAGAAGTCTGCTTTGAGAATCACATTGAATCCACCAGATTTCCATCTATTTTGGAACTAAAACCCCAGATTCTGAAAAATATGTTATGAAAAATAAGGAGTTTAGATATAGGTTATGAATACCTCAACATCCAAAAATCTCTCATGGATAGCTTGAGGAGGAGAAGATCCAAATGAGAAGGGTAAATTCATCATGTATATGAGAACAGTATTCCCATCATGTATTAAATTTCAGATACACATTTCATCGAACATGTAGTATGCACAGAACATCTCATCATGTATTAAATGAAACATATCACCATGTCGAACTCAATTGAAATTTTTTTTTGAGAAAGATCAAAATTCTAAGAAGCACAAACAAATTCTGAGAACACCTGAAATGAAAGATTGAGAAGAAAAAATACTAACCTTCCCGCGTTGACTGATACAATTTCCTCATCATTCAGGAAGAACCAAACCTGGAATGAAAAATTTAGAAGAATTGAAGCAAATCCACCACCAAAAGTGAAGCAAACTTTCGTTGTTTTAAGCTTACCAAGGATGAACATAATGAAGATGGAATAATTAGTCTGACAGCTGAAAAAAACACAAGATTTACCTACTTTAGAAATCTGAAACACTATAACAATAATATTAATTCAAGACACAAGAGAGGGTTTTCCAATCTCTTTGGGAAAATGGGATAAAGAGATTGAGAAGTAGTGGAACCCTAGGGTGAGCGATTTTGTTGGGAGAGCGAAGAGAAATGGTTAACAGAAGAGAGAAGACAAAGGGAGTGAGGAGTTGGAAGGACGAAAATTGAACGATTGGTGTTTTACTGATCCAATGAAACACAGTTACAAACATGGAATTTGAAAACGCCAAATGTCCAGCTATCCCAGTTCAATGGTTAAGATTTAAAGCATGGTTTCATCTTCCAATCCAGTTGGCAATTTATCTCTTTATTGGTCCTAGTCAGCTTGTCCTAGTCACAACTTTTGTGTTTTGTTATATAGATTATGATTTTTTTCAACTGAATAGAATTGTAGAAACCTTTTCAATCCAAAGAAACATCTTAAGTATTTTTTTATGATATATACAAATTTAGTTAAAATTCTGTATAAATTTTTTGTTTCGGTGAAAAAAAATCTCTCAATTCGTTATAGTCTTCAACTTAGATATTTTCGTCATTTGTAACTAATTGTCATAGGTTTGCATCTACTTTTTTTTTTCGAACAAGGTTTGCATCTACTTACAAAAGGGTAAAATTGCTTAAAAAGGTTGAGAAAGAGTTGTAAAAAATATTGAATTTTTAAGCAAACAAAATATAAAAATTTTAAACAAACAAAATACAAATATTTAGATTTTAACAAACCAAAATACTAATGTTGGGCCTTCGGTCCATTTTCCCTTACACACAAATATGGCTACAAAGAAATGAATCATATTTATTCATCTCTCTCTGTATTTATTCCTTCGGTACTACGTTTGAAAATATATGATGTTGATAAATGAACTTTTCATGAAGTTTTCCTAGATTTGTTTATTTTTGTAAGGAATTTATCTTGATTTTAAATGTTAGTTACATACAAGAGTTCTATTTTATTTTACCTTAACATATTTGGGTACGTTGATAATAATTTTGAGCTGTATTTACCACAATTATGTAACTGTTAATTTGAATGACAAAAAAAGAACAAAACTATAGACAAAAATTTCTTTAGAATTCATATTTGATCTTTTTTCCACACTAAACGTTTAATCAGATGCATCTAACTATTTTTTTTGTTCGAACAGCTGAAAGTATGGGGCCAATAGCTGAAGCAAGAGCATGTAATCATGTTTGGCCTTCGTGTGACGAAAATTGTAAGAATAACTGCGAGATCAGGTACAACGGCAAAGGAGTTTGTAACAATATAACTGGTACAACACAACAACGATGCGAGTGCGAGTACCCGTGTTGATCAACTAACTCAACACAGTTAATTTATTTCAGTGGTTCTGCAATTTAAAGGGTCAGATGAACTATTTTGAGTTTCATTAAGTTGTAGTAGTGTTGTTGAGTTTATTTGTTTCTGAAAAATTTATGAACCAGTAAATTTTATCGAGTACCTTTGTTAGTTTTTCTTTTTGTTGAAACAAAATTCTTTTGTTAATTTACTCTTTTCTAAAGTTGATTATATGTGATGATGTCGAAAAATAGTTTTTTCGGTTATCTTCGTGACGTTCGAGATTTATGGTCAGAGATCGAAATTATCTTATTTGGTTGATGAAACAGAGCTTGCAAAAATTAAAGAAGACACTCCGGCGCTCAAGTCTGTGAAGTGTTTCTTGTAGTTTAAAAATGAATTCAAAGTCTGAGTTGGAAGCTGATCTTAGTTTATACCTAATATATTTGGATAATTTGTCATGATGCTCGTCTGAGATGATGCAGAGGTGAGGCACTCATGAAAAGGATATTGCACATGGCCATCAACGTGCGGAGTATGAACACCCTGTCCTCCGAAACGAGTATGTGCAATGATTCCGGTTTTATCATTTAAGGATTCTTGGTTCAAGATACGTTCACCATAGCATTCTGATAAAACTTTGAGTTGTTTGCACTAAGTGAAGGTTCAAATCCATAAGATACCTATCATTTATGTACAAGTTTCTACGATAATGCCAAAATCGTCTTTTATTCCAAAGTTGTCTGTTTTGTTTTTATTTTGTCTTTAATGTCTTGTTTTTGTTGCGCTTTTAAATTTTGAAAATAGTGGGGGAATGTTGGAGATTTTCAAATTTTAATTGAAATGTGAATGGGTATAACCCCTCACCACCAGTAGCCATGCACTTAATTTAATGGGCACATCCCATGGTATGGATGAACCGATCCATATAGCACCTATTGGTTGCTTATAAATAAGCAACACGCTCTCCACTTGATACACACAGAACATCCAAAGGAATTCTTTCTCTGTCTTGCTCTCGTCTTTTACTTTGTATCAAATGTGAAGTTTTATTTTGGGTTTATCTATAAAGTCATTTGGCAATCTTCGGAGTCGATTTTTGGCATTATCAGTTTATTAATACAGAGTGTTCTTGGTCTTGGTCAAAGCGTACATACTTTGAACCAAGCAGTTGTTGAAGGGCTTCATCGTATCCTGAAGGCATAATTCCTGACCCGTTGTGTACTCGTGGTTTCATACTAGAAGGGGGCGAATTACTGTCTAAAAGAATCGATTTATCGAGCTTTGAAGTCTAGTGATCAACGTGATTTTATTCATCGATTAGTTTTCTCCACCATCCATTTCAACTTAAACGCCAATTTTTCCAACATATTAGTAGCGATGGTAGTTTTTCAAGTAATAGCACTGGAAGATGGAGTGAGGCGAGTAGTATCACATTGCCTTTTAAATTGGGTGAGAGTTGTGGTGCTAGGTCTTGTAAGTTTGTAGGATTAGATGACGAGATAATCTTAACATCATCAGAAGGACAAGATTGTGATAAAGAAGTGAGGAAGAAGAAATGTATTTCTTTTCATTCTTACAATTGGAAGAAGGATAGTTGGAGAGAGTTTGAAGTAAGTGGAAACCCCTCCTCGTTTCCACATTTATGTTCCAGAAGTTGTGTTGCTACTATCTCGGAGAACCTTTTACCAGTTAACCATGACAAAACTCTCTTCTAGCACATTGTAGTAGATTAGTCAAACTTCACTTCATACTTAGAAAAACTATTTTTTTGAATTTATATAAGTTTGGGTTAATTTTTTTTTGTTGCTAAGTACTTTGGGTTATATTCATACTCCGTGTTAAAATTTTTTGCTAAGTACTTTGGGTTAAATTTATATTCTTGAGTTTTCTTAGTTGTAACGAATGATAGATTAAATTGTTGTCTCTTGTTGGTCAATCATACTTAGTGTTCCTTTAGTCTCTTAAAGTACAATTCCCTTTCTTTAGGCCCAACCGAACATCACGACCGAATTTGAGTCTTATTTCAAAATTATAATTGTCCGAGATTAAATATTTAAAATTAGATGTACAAACTATTCTCATTGATCTTCTCGACAGAGTATAAATGTAAATGACCTATGTCTGTGATGATTTGTAAATTATTTTTGTTTAACAATAGGAATTCTTTTGTTCCAGTTTAGGTAGACATAGGTAAGCTAAATTCTCTCTAAATTTTGTTCCTCTACCCAAGTCGGCAAGAGACGTAGACATTTTGGAGTTTCAAATATTCAACTTCTTCTCTAGTAAAAACAAATTCATATATAGACTGAAACAAACCTCTTGGTTTTGACTTTTTAGTATCCAAACCAACTATTAGATCAGTCCGCAAACTGCCAAATCTATTTGGACCCGATTAATTTGATCGGTTCAGATACACAATATACACTCCATGAAAATAGGTTGTCTTTTGAATTGGGAAATTTTATCCTCATTTTCTCCTCTTCTTATTAAACTCTATGAGATTAAATAGGTTGGAATATAGAAAGAGGGAGATGGGATTGTAGACCATAGAGTGATCTAGGCAATGAAGTCCATATAAAATAGTTAATAACAATAAAAAATCAATGTCAATTTTTTGTTTCCAAAACGATGATGCATAGAGAAGTAGAAAAATTCCACTATTGCGCTGAAATTCCTCTTTGTCCGCCATTGATGACCAGAGACAGATTTTTGGAACAACGTGGATACGGAAGCCGACAAATTCACACTAAACTTGTCACGAATCCCTATCCAACAACTTGGATACATCCTGTTTTCATCAAGAGAGAAAGTGACGTAAATCCAACGGTTGGATGTGGATTCATGTTAATTTGTCGTTCGCTTGTTCGTTTATGGAAAGTGAATGTGCAACTGACGGGTTTTGGTTGGAAGTTTGGGTTATTTGTAAACTTTAAGGGGTCAAATAAGAATCTGTTTATAAATTAGGGGGGCAAATAACCCAAAGATAAAATTGGATGTATTTGTTTTTTTTTATATAAACCAGAATTTCATTCATAGAAGGAATATGTGAGTTTTCGAGAGCTTTGAGAGAGAAAGAGAAAGAGAGATTGAGTTTAGAAGTTGTATTTCTATTATGATCAAAGATCAATACATTCAGGCTTATATAGCTCGAGTAGAGAGAGAAAGAGTTGGAGGGAAAGTTTGTTATAACAAACTTTCTCTTCAGCTTAAAAAGACGAAAATAACCCTCTATATGGGCACTCACTACTTAAGCCGAGTTACACTCCCTTTACACCATTATTACACTCTCATTACATCATCTCTCTCTATCATCTCTATTACTCCCCCTCAATCTGAACAAGGGACATCAGATTGGATAAGAGAGAAGTAAAGAGTGGGTTAGCCAAACCTTTGGTAAACACATCTGCAAGTTGAGAGGAAGAAGAAACATGATCAATCCTCAAAATGCCAGAAGTCACGAGCTCTCGAATGAAGTGATAATCGATTTCCACATGTTTGGTGCGAGCATGGAAAATAGGATTAGCAGCTAAGTGCTTAGCACCCATATTATCACAAAGCAAGACGAAAGGATGAGTAAGAGAATAACCCAGTTCATCCATGACATAGGATATCCAAAGCAATTCAGAAGTAGCATTGGCCATAGCCTTGTATTCAGCCTCTGTGCTTGATCGAGCCACAGTAGGTTGTTTTTTCGAAGACCAGGCAACCAATGTAGAACCAAGAAACACAGCATACCCAGCAGTTGATCGACGAGAATCAGGGCATCCTGCCCAATCTGAATCACTATATGCACAAAGAGAAGACAAATTGCCAGGCTTGATGGTGATTCTAGATCCAACAGTACCCTTTAGGTACCTTAGAATTCGTTTTACCATTTGAAAGTGAGAGGTTCGAGGAGCAGCCATGAACTGAGCCACATAATTGACCCCAAATGCAATGTCAGGTCGAGTAGTTGTCAAGTATTGGAGACCTCCCACAAGACTTCTATATAATAGAGGATCCTCAAGTAACTCACCATCAAGAGCAGACATTCTCTGACCAAAAGGTACAGGAGTTGAGATTGGTTTACTCTCAAGTAAACCAGCCTTTTGTAAGAGCTCAAGAGTGTACTTGGTTTGTGTAAGTAACAAACCACCAGATAATTTGTCAGGATGGACTTCAATTCCCAAGAAGTAATGAAGTGATCCAAGGTCCTTCATTGAGAACTCCAAGCTAAGTTGAGAAACCAGAGTAGTGAGAAGAGCAGTAGAAGACCCTGTGAGTATAATATCATCAACATAGAGGAGAAGAACCATTGTGTCATCACCAACTGTGTATACAAACATGGAGTGATCAGTGAGGCTCTTTTAAAACCCATAATCAAGTAAAAAACCAGCAAACCTAGTGAACCAGGCCCTAGGTGCTTGCTTAAGACCATATAAGCTCTTATGAAGAAGACACACATGATCCTTGAGCTTAGGATCAGAGAAACCAGGTGGTTGCTTCATATACACCTCTTCTTCCAAAATGCCATGGAGAAAGGCATTTGACACATCTAACTGTTTAATTTCCCATGAGTTTGACACAGCAACAGTAAGAACAGCTCTAATTGTTGTAGCTTTCACCACAGGACTAAAAGTCTCTGTGTAATCTAATCCATCAACTTGATGAAACCCCTTAGCCACAAGTCTGGCTTTGTACCTTTCCACAGTCCCATCAGCCTTCAATTTTGTCTTAAAGACCCACTTACATCCCAATACATTTATAGAAGGAAGAACAGGAACAAGTGACCAAGTGTGATTCTTATGTAAAGCTTCTATTTCTTCATTCATTGCTTGACACCACTCAGGAGACTTAGAAGCCTGAGTATAAGAGGTGGGATCAATGGATTGATGTAAAAGAGTAACAAAAGCTTGTGGAAGTGGATGACATATGGTGTGGTGAGAGACAAATTCAGGAAGAATTTTGGGTCTATGAACACCAGCCCTTGCTCTAGTAGTCATATGATGAATGGGTGGAGGAGCAAGAGGTACAGAGACAGGAGAAGAAGAGGAGGAACTAGATTCTCCATTTGTGTGTTCAGAATTTTCAAAAGGAACAACATTGGTACTAGGAATAGAAGGAAACTGTGGTAATATAGAACTGTTGGATGAAGGGATAGGAAGAATCACCTGAGTAGAAGGTGCAGATGGAATTGTATTTGAAGATATGAGGCTAAAATCCTCAAAAGGAAAAGAACACTCATCAAACACTACATGTCTTGAGACATAGAATTTTCCAGAATGAACATCAAGACACCTATATCCTTTATAAAGAGGACTAAATCCAAGAAAAGCACACCTCACAGACTTAGGGCTAAGCTTGTCCTTTCTTATTGCTCCCAAATGAGGATAACAAGCTGAGCCAAAAACTTTTATAGTAGAATAATCAGGTGCTTTATCAAAGAGAACCTCAAAAGGTGATTTTCCATCTAGAATCTTAGTAGGCAATCTGTTAATGATATAAGAAGCATACTCAAAAGCATCAAACCAATATTCTTTAGGAATGGAAGCTTGAAAACACAAAGTATTTCCTATCTCTGTGATTTGTCTGTTTCTCCTCTCAGCTCTTCCATTTTGCTGAGGAGTATAGGGACAAGAAATCCTTAATGTAATGCCTGAGTCATCAAGAAACTTCTTGAACTCTCCTTTTGTAAGTTCAGGAGCACCATCAGTCTGAAAAAGCTTAATCTTTGTAGATAGCAAGTTTTCAGAGGTGATTTTGAATTTCTTGAAGCAAGCTAGGCTATCACTTTTGTATTTCAATGGGTAAATCCACAAGAATCTGCTATAGTCATCCAAAAATAGAATATAATATCGAAATCCATTGGCTGATGGTATAGGAGCAGGCCCCCATATGTCACAGTGAACTAAATGAAGAGGAGTTGCAGTCATACTAGAAGATGGCTCAAATGGAAGACATTTACTTTTGCCCAAAAGACATGAATCACACAGCTTAGATGTATCCTCAGATGTTAGCTGAATAAGTTTTGACTTATGTAAACTTTCAAGAACACCATGAGCAGTATGTCCCAATCTTTGATGCCACAAAGATGGAGAAGCTACTAAGTTGGCTGATAGAGCCTCAATTTGGGTAATGGACCATGGTGTAAATTCAATAGGATATAGGTTATTGATCATTGGTCCTTCTAGCAATGTGGATTGAGAAGCTAAGTCCTTGATGTTATAACCCCAAGGAAAGAATTCTACTGAGCAATCATTGTCTTTAGTGAATTTTGAAATAGACAGTAGGTTCTTTCTAATACTTGGTACAAGTAGAATGTCATGAAGATCAAATTCTTGTGAGGCAGACATCATTTTGGAGCTACCAGTACTAGCAATACTAATGGTGTTACCACTGCCAACCATGACTGATTCATTACCAAGATAAGGAGTAGAGTGTGTAAGTACCTTTGAGTCATGTGTCATATGACTTGATGCTCCTGTGTCTGCTATCCAGGACTTTGAATTAGGAGAAGAGAGTACACCAGCAGTGAATCCTTCTTCTGTTACAGCAATATGACACTCCTCTTGAGATGGATCAGAATCACCATCAATTTGAGGAGATTTTGATGATTCTCCAATATGAAGTCCAGCAAATGAAGGTGAATCTGAAGGTCTAGAAGGAGGAGCATATCGAAATCTACATTTGCTAGCCTTATGACCCCACTTGTGACATATTCCACAAGGAATGCTAGAGAAATCAAAATTCTCAGCTTTTTGGTTATGAAGTGGATGTTGTGTTTCAGATGTTTGAGGCTTTGTTTGAGAAGAGTTTCTAGGTTTTACTTGATTTGATGTATTAGTTCGATCTGAATTGTATCTGGTATAGCCTGGTTTTGAGTAATTTGACTTGTTTTGGTTATAATTGTTCTTTTGATTATATGTAGATGATTTATGATAATCTGTATTCTTCACATAATAGGCAGATTGTTCATCAAACTTCTCTTGAGCAGATAGCCATTGCTCATGATGAAGAAGACGAGATCTAAGTTCAGGAAAGTTTATTCTAGTTGTTCTATTATCAATAGGAACAATAAATTGACTATAATCCTTTCCTAAACCAGCTAAAACGATTCTAATTATCTCTTTTTCAGAGATCTTATCATTAACAGCAATTAAGGAATCAGATAAGGATTTGATTTTTCGTAAGTACTCACTGATTGTAGCTGATCCTTTCCTTGTATTTTGAATCTCTCTTCGAAGAAGATCTTGCTTAGCTTCGAATTCTTCTGCATAAACAGTATTCAAATACTCCCAAATTTGTCGAGAAGTCTTTAATCCAAGCACATCTGAAGAAACAGATCTAGAAAAAGTAGCTTTTAGACATGATTTGACAAAGTTATCTTGCTTTCTCCAGATCTGATAAGCTGGATTTAGAATCTCTCTATCATTTTCATAGATCGAAGCTTCTGGTTCAGCTATAGATCCATCGACGTAGCCAATTAGATCATTACTGATCAGGATAGTTTCGAATTGATCTCTCCAAAGCAAAAAATTAGTTTCATCAAGCTTTTCTGCTATGAAATTTGTAACATTAAAGGATGGAAGATGATTTGAATTAGAAGATGAAGTCTGATTTGAGTGTGAACTTGTTTCCTCCATTGTTAGATCGAAGAAACCCTAGAGCTCTGATACCATGTGAGTTTTCGAGAGCTTTGAGAGAGAAAGAGAAAGAGAAAGAGAGATTGAGTTTAGAAGTTGTATTTCTTATTATGATCAAAGATCAATACATTCAGGCTTATATAGCTCGAGTAGAGAGAGAAAGAGTTGGAGGGAAAGTTTGTTATAACAAACTTTTTCTTCAGCTTAAAAAGACGAAAATAACCCTCTATATGGGCACTCACTACTTAAGCCGAGTTACACTCCCTTTACACCATTATTACACTCTCATTACATCATCTCTCTCTATCATCTCTATTAGAATACAATCGGTTTTGATGTTTTTGACTCACTCACAAATGGATTTACTAAAGCAAATTATAATATGAATCTCTGAAAATAAAGACAATATGAAGAAAAATGAGTATAAGGTTGCAAAAATAAAATAAAAATATCACAAATTAAGGATTCTAAAGATCACGAAGAATACCTTAAAGATCACGAAGAAGATCTTAAAGATCACGAAGAAGACCCTAAAGATCGTGAATTTATTATACTAATTATGTTGAAAATACTAATATAATTCCTCTTCAACCTTTCTCCACCCCACCACCAGCACCACTGAATGTATTTGTTGGGAATGTATTCAACTCCATACAAACCAGAACCCCTCTCTATCTCTCATCTCATCTGTTGAAGTTGTTGGATCATCCATCCTTCACAGTCTCTCGCCGTACCTATTCATCTTCTTCTAACTAGTGTTATTTAATATTATTGGTTGTTGAATTTCAATTTTATTATATATATAATATATAATTGGATAGGAAAGGTTGAAGAATGATTCCGACACAGATTGAGGATGTTCTTTTGAAGAAATTTAATCTTATTGATCTTGTTTCATCATCAAGTTATGATGTTGATTGGTTGATATTTGAGATACTTACCAGACTCCCGGTGAAAACCCTTGTTCGTTTTAAGGCTGTTTCCAAGAGATGGTGTTCTTTAATTCGAAAAGATCAAAACTTTATTCATTCATACCTTCTTGATCGTTCACGCCTTCGTCGTCTGTTTATCATCAATCTTATACCTAGGACGCAAAAAGAGCAAGATGAGCGCCCTAAAATCTTCTCCTTGTGGGACAAAGGGCATGATAAGGAGTCATACATTACAGCTGATTTAATGTTGTTTAGTGATGACAAAGGAGACGCTTTAGTTGACACAGTAAGGGAGGTGGATTCGACCAAGTACAATTGCATTTCGAACCCTGTAAATGGTTTGATATGTCAGATTCAGTCATATTACAAGTGGGCTGTTCGTATATACAATATCAGTACTCGAGAATTATCACCATGGTTTGATTCATCATTGTACCCTAAAGAAAAAGAAAGTGATGTGATACCTTTCTGGAGGATGCGTGTTCCCGATACAAAGCCCAAATACCAACTTGGTTTTGATCCTATCACTAATGAACACAAATTGGTATGTGCATGGAATGTTTATTCTGAAGATTTTTTACGCCAATACTTGATTTGTGATGTATTGACGGTAGGGCATCAAGGTAGTGCTGGTGATAATAGATGGAGGCGGATCGAAGAGATCCCAGAGGTCCCTTATCATTTAGGGGAGGATTCTGTTTATGCGAATGGTGTTATTTATTGGAGCGGTTCTGACCTTAATCACGCAATCTCTAGTCGTGAATATTGTCCAGTATTCCTAGTGGCATTTGATATAGGAAGAGAAAAGTTCAGAAAAGTCACAGTATCTCGTTTCATCCTTGATCAAACTCCACCTGAACACTGTTTTGATCTTGTTAATTTATTAGAAGTGAGTGGGCGTTTAGCTATGTTAGTTAGAATGAACCATTGTATGTTCAAGATGTATATATATGAAGATGATGATTACAAGATGGAGGAAGAGATCAATGAAACGCCTATTGTTAGTGGTGGTAGTTTTTCAAGCAATAACAATGGTAGATGGAGGAAGGCGAGTAGTATCACATTGCCTTTTAATTTGGGGGAGAGTTGTTTTGTTAGGTTTTGTAAGTTTGTAGGGACAGATGACGAGATAATCATTACATTATACGAGGGATGGGATTGTGATAAAAAAGTGGGGAAGAAGAAATGTGTGTCTTTTTATTCTTACAATTGGAAGAAGGGTAGTTGGAGAGAGTTTGAATTAAACGGAATCCCCTCAACGATTCCACATTTATGCAACAAAAGTTTTGTTACTACTTTCTCGGAGAACCTTCTACCGGTTAACGATGACAAAGCTCTCTTCTAGCATATTGTAGCCAATGGATCAAACTTCATTCCGTCCTTATGAAAAGTAAGGTAAGCTTGTTTTAATTTATATTTATGCTACTTTGGGTTAGTTTTTCTTATAAAACAAGGAGAAAATATGAGTAGTAGTGGATGTCATGGGTTGATATATACATGCAGTTCTTCTCTCTTGAAGTTAGGGTTAACTTTATATATCGAAAATACTCTGTCATTTGTATTTACTAAAATTTTTAATATTCGTTTTCATGTACTATACTTCTTTGTTATGCTGAAATTTTAAATCGTTAAGAGTTGAATGTTGTTTATAACAGGTAATGGGGAAAATAACAGATGTAGAATTCTCTAATGTGGGAGATTTTTGGTGATGTGTTAGAAATATAGTTTTTTAATGTGGGACTATTTTAGAATAATCTGTAGACAAAACATATCTAGTTTTCTTTTTTTCTTTGTCAAGGTATATATAGCGAAAATCCTTGATCTTGTATTTACTTTGGGATTTTGCCATCTTCGAAAATATATTAGTTATCATGTATTATACTTCTTTGCTATCTTTTTTTTCTTAAAATTCTTTGAAAGTAGTCGTTTTAGATCAAACTTATTGGATGATAGAGTTTTTTAATAAATTTTCGGATGCACATGATAATCCAATACCCAAAATGGATTTGAGTTTAGAAATTGCATCTCGAACTGAAATTCCAGTTTGCCTGTTATTGATGGTATACCGGCTTCACCACCTCTTGGCGGATTGGATGGAAACTCACTCCGCAATACGGAGGTTCTAAGTTTGATCTCGTGGAAGTGTAAATCCAAGATTTATTGTGTTTTAGGCTCTTTAGGTTGGCCTTTAAGGGTTTAATTATGCGGTTATCCTGCTTATCATTGATGATATATCAATGTCTTGTAATAAGTATAGTTGTCTATATCCAAAAAGAAGATGGGTCGGTGTTACGGAGAAATAAAGAAATTTTTCGGGTGAAAAAATTTGGGTGGAAACAAAATAAATTTGGAACTTTTTGTTTCCTCCAAACACCAAAACTTTTATACTTTTCAGCTTCTTCCCTATTATTCCTTACCCACTA
>BEHA01000726.1:3106-74267 GCA_002897215.1 Eschscholzia californica subsp. californica
GATGTAGGTCTTGAGTATTCGACCGAACCACGTTAAATTATCGTGTCTTTTACTTTAAATTCATATCTCCGATTATTATATAATCGTGAATTTAAAATGGTATCAGAGCAGGTTAATTGATCCTGATTAATGCTTCCGCAAATTTTCAACTTTTCTTTTAGTTGTGATTATATTGTATTTCAATTGTGTATACCATTTATTTTCCAAGATTAGTCTTGTGATAGGAGATCCGAAAATCAAGTAAAAGTAGAAGATTTTTTCAACCAAGAATAGGAGATCCAAAATTATCGATGATTTTATGGGATTATTAAAGTTCATCGAAGACGCACTTCTTCTCCAACAAAGGTATGATTCTACACTTTTATCAATTTTTTCGGATTTTTTTCAATTTTTTCGAGTTTTGTAGACCTATTTTAGGTCTGAAATTAAAAATAGAAGTTTCTGAACCAAACTATCAGATCTGGTTCCTTTTGTTTCCCTGTTCCCGCGGCTAAACAAACCCTTAGCACACGCTGACCAAGTCACCGACCTTTGACCCGCGCCTTTGACCAGTCCGCACATGTTGACTGTGCTACACCAATCTCTAACCCGGTTTTTTCAACCCGTGTCTAACCCAGAAACTGGCCCTACCCCTTATGTCTTCTTCTTCCCGTGATAGTACCCTTTTAGGGTTTATTGCTGTTGAACCAGCAACCAAGCAAGTGAGCAACTCCCCCGTTTTAGTATTGCTAATGCTAATAGGTGCCTTCGTTTTGCCATACACCGCCGCCGAAGTCGTGTTGCTGCAACGAATGTAACAAAGCATCGATTTCTTTTGCTTCTTCGTCCATTTTCTCTCTCTAGAAATAAATCACCATTACCGGTCATATATGGCTCAAATACATTGGCTTTTGGACATGGTATTCACTTAATGCACATTGATTGGGGATCTTCCAGTACCCTATTTGTGTTTATACCTCTAATTGAGAAGGTCTTAGTCTCTTAAGAGAAAACCCTAATTTAGGGATTTCAATTACCCCAATTTTATTTGGGACAGCTAATCTTACCACTGTTATGTGAGTCTTTTGCCACAAGTTCTTGCTGCTGGAAATTCTTTTTGCGACAGAATGTTACTGTCACTTATATCCAATTTTTCTAGTTGCGACACAATTTTTCTGTCACTTCCTATTCTCTTTGTGACACTAAATAGATTAATTCCATCTATTTCTCTTTCCGGATATACCCGTGATATTTCTAAAGTCATACTTTGTTTATTACGATTTTATTTCTCTACCAAAATTTTGGACTTTCCCTTCAACGGAGAATTCTATTTTGGATTTTAATTCCGGAATTCAACCCGTGAAATTTTCATAATCATATATTTCTCATGATTATTTTCTTTCTTCCAATTCTATTTTAGAATTTTTCCTACCACGAATAGAATATATCTATTTTGACCTTTATTTCCGGATTCTCCCGTGACATTTTCCAACTCATACTTTGTCTATGATGACTTGTCTTTCCTACCAAATTATATTTTGGAATATTTCGTCACCGAATAGAATATCTCTTCAACGAATAGAATATCTCTATTTTTAATTCCGGAATTATATCTGCGATCTTGCCTTTTCTGGCAATGAATTTCATGTCGACCATCGTTTTGGTTGTTACTTATCCAATATTTTTTGGCAATTACGACAATGATTTCTTGTCGATTCCAAACAAAATTATTTTGTTACTCATTAGGTCACTTGACCATTTTCACCCGACAATGATTCTCTTGTCGACATTCACATTAACAACATTTGTGTTGACATTTTCTTTCCCAATGACCAACTTTAAATACATGACAACAATACATGTAATTTCGTTGTCATTGATATTAGTTCAATCTTTGACCGCAATTACCAACTTTTTAGTTGTGACTTAATCCTTCAATCATCTTCCAACGCATCCACAATCTAAGAGTTGCAAGAAGACGAATACGAAGAATCGACAAGTATTTTTTTCTCTCTCCAAGTCGGACACTTCAAAAAAATTATGTGCTCCAACTTGCGGGGGGGTAATAGGATACATGATATAGGACGAATCGTAGATAAGAGATCCGGCGGTCAAGATGAGTTCCAGAAATAATATACGTGTGTAACACGTGTATGTAGGTGACAGATCGAGAAGACGAGATCCGACGATCAAGAAGAATTGGAGATATATTGAAGATATTTGAAGATATTTGAAGATATATTGAAGATATGTGAAGATTTAGTTTCTTATATTCAGAATATCTCTTGTAACTATCTAATGGTAATATTAGATAGATTTTGTATTATTTCCTAGTTTAGTAATCAGAAACTAGGAAACCCTAAATCCTAAGTTATCTATAAATAGGAGAGGGTTCTAAGATTCAAACTCATCGAGTTATGTCTGACCAATGTAACCGATCAAACCCACATACAATTGTATGTGGTGATTTATAATAAAGAGTTATTTCTCCGTGGATGTAGGTCTTGAGTATTCGACCGAACCACGTTAAATTATCGTGTCTTTTACTTTAAATTCATATCTCCGATTATTATATAATCGTGAATTTAACATAAACCTTTATAACACCCAAACTTGACATGTAAGTTGACAAAGCATCATGCCAAAAGACACAATCATCAAACCCTCGTTCGGGTATCTCAGACCAATACACAACAAACATTGGCTCTTATAAAAAATTACAAATAAGTTCACCAAACAATTTAAGCCAACAACATGACAAGTCAGAAGGGATCATGCTCATAGTACATCCTCACATGTATCGCAACCCTAAACAAGCAAATACCAATAATAGTTAACAAATATAGGCTCACCACTAGAAGGTATATATTTACCTAGGAGATACATTTCCTAAAAAACAGAAACCATGTGAATTATCTCAATAAATTCGTTCATTGGAGACTGTCTTGACACCTTACACAAAAACTATCATAACTCCTCACTCGGAACTCCGATTAATACACCGTTTGAATCATTGGAAAGTAGCTGAGTAGAGCTTTCTAGAAGTACAAGAAATACACCGAAACTCATCACCTATCAATACCAGATCTAATTTTAAACTAGACCGAAATACAGTACGGATTGTTCTGACACCCTATACGAAAACTATTATAACTCCTCACTTGGAACTCCGATAAATGCACCATTTTATCCATTAGAAAGTAGACAAGCAGAAATTTCCAAACATATAAGAAACAAACCCAAATTCATTACCTTTAAATACCAGATTCAATTTTAAACTAGACCGAACTACAGTAGAGACTGCTACGACACTTTGTACGATAACTATCATAACTCCTCACTCGAAACTCCGATTAATACACCGTCTGAAACATGGGAAAGTAGATAAACAAAAATTTCCACACATATAAGGAACATACCCAAATTAATCACCTATCAATACCAGATTTAATTTAAACTAGATCGAAATACTGTCCTCTGTAGATGTTTCATGGAATTCTAGATAAAACTAATATATGAAGCATTTAATCATTCTTTATAGAAATTATGTGATTAAAAATACTAAACCTATAATGGAATAAACTGAAAGTTTACAAAAGAATTAGGAGATAGGAAATCTACCTTTTTTCGCCTTAGATGACTTCAAGACCACAACAATGCCTTGTTCTCCCTCTACCCCTTGTCTCCTTTATTTATCCTTCTTTATCGACCTTCCATCATTTTGATGAAAGTCACCTTGGTCAACCAGTCCGCTCCTAACTACAAAATCGATCAACTTGTGCTTTTAATTCATAATGTGAAACTTTTTTTGCCCCTTAACAAAATACCCGTAATCAATGTTAAATATAAATTATACAGGAAATTAAAACCTTAAATAAAACGTGAATATTTTATCCCTGAATCCTCTAAAATATAGACGATGTTTATAAAATTTAATAGAATGGGAATCAAATTCGGTTGGCTAAGTTGTACCATATTGATATATTTATCTAATGTATTAGTAGTATATCTGTATAAGTAATGACCTTTATAGAACTAACGTTGGCATGTATGATATTTATTATGAATAGTTTAGTCATCCGAATTTTGTAGTTACCAGTTAATGTATCAAACAACTCATGTAGATAAATACATCATCAAACGGATGTGATAAACACAACAACTACCAAAATATAATAATGTGACCCATATTAATCGTTCTAAAGGTCGTGTCATTGTAAGTTTGCTATAGATCATCACTTACTATCTTCTATTTCGTATGATGAGTTTATCTCGTATCTTAGATATTTAAGAATTATTCTATTTTAGGATCCTCGATAGATATCTTTCTGAGTCTGTGGGATGTTTCCTCCTTTTGAGACTCTTTAAGCATAGGTTAAGCAAAATACTCGAGACCTTCACCGACTGAAATCTTTGATAACATTCAGGATTAAGTTGGTAAGCGTGAGACACGCTTCTACTATTCCAGTTTTCGGGCATAAGGTATCATCTTGCTTGCGTGGACTTCCCTAACCTTCTCCTAAATCTCAGGGCAGACCTGGTCGTATTTGAGGCAGGGCAGGGTTGAGTCTCTTAAGACGATCGTGCCGACCCCCCGATTTTGGGCTTAAGTGACAGACCTCTTCGAGCTTAGCGACTTGTTGCCTTGATGCGGGTTGACCCGTTGGACTTTTGGTCATTCCTTGACTTATTGACGTGAGTCAACCAATGACCATTTTTTTTATCATCACAAGTCCCGCAAGTCTTTTGAAGGATATATCCTTGCGGTCGAAGGAGTGTCCTTCGACCAAGATGGAAATGCGTACGATTTGACTCATAGGATAATGATCACCTTATTTGGAATATCAATCAGTCTGGTTCAATTAGAAGTCGTAATGCTTACCTAGAAGCCGCTTACGACTGTCAGATTACTTCAATTATCTGCGACTAACATAGACCAGATCCTACAACGGGTTACACATAAGAGGGGTAACTTGAACGGCGAGAATAGACTAGTGAGAACTGACATATAGATGGATATGATCCAGAGTGATAGTGCTTAAAAGATAGAAAAGAATCGGGCTCGACAAGGAAGCCCGGAAAAGTGAAAAACCCACTTTTTGGCCAACTAGGTCAAGCCCCTTAAGGGATTGAACTTAGCCGGCCAAAAAGAGGTTTTCGGCCGGACAGACTAAGCCCATTAAGGGGCTAGTCTGGCCGGCCAAACACAGGGGAAACCCTAACAGGACTTTGGTCCTAATAGGGATTCCCAGTTAGATGGGACTCTGACAAAGCTTATCTTTTCTATGGGACTTAAGGAATCTTTATTTGAGTCAAACTCTACTATGGGATTACCTATATAAACACCAAGTTAGAGTTCAGAAAAGGTGTTGAATTTTCTCAGAAAGAAATCATTCTGTTGACACAACTATTGGAGAGATGGGATTTTATAGGAAAAGTTCCCATTCTGTCTATCAAGTCTAGAAGAAGGAGTTCTTTATCTCAACATTCAAGAAGGTCCTAGCTGACTGAAAGGAGGGAGTTCAAGTTATATATTCGGTGTCTCAAGTAGAGGAGCTATACTTGACGCTCTTATCTTCCGAACTGGTCGGAATTTAGTTCGTGGGAAAGCGAATAGAGGCAATTTTCTTTCCATTTTAGTTCATCTTTAGTTCATGTATATGATCCTGGATAACTTAGTGTTAAACATTAGATGTTTGAGATACCGTTACCAACACTAGTTAGATGATTAGGGTAGTCTTAGAGACATGTAAAACCCAACAGTGGCATCTGGAGCCGTTTGCATGAAACTAACTTTGGCTAGAACGAATTAGATTCAAACTCGAAATTGCTAGATAGAATTGTCTAAATAAAGATTCGAACAAGTTTTTGATTAGTTTAAATACGATTTAGATGTAATCAATTAGGGTTTTGAATGGGATTCAAAGACCAAAAAACTTTGAAATCTTTGTTTTTTCAAAAGGGTTTTCGAAAACTAGTTTGATGTTCAAAAGATTTTGATGAAAATCATCAAAATTTTTTGATGATGAATTTCATCAAAACAGCAGCTGGAACAGTACAAAGAAGAAGGAAGAAGACATAACTCGGTTGAGTGTTTCCGAAAATTTGGAAACACCCCTGGCTGGACTGACCAGGACGCGTCTAGCAGGTCTCAAGACAGAATCCCGAGACCCGGAGTAATCTAGACTAGGGACGTCCCAGTTCGAGCCAGACTAAGAGTCAAAGATTTTATAATCTCGGACAACCCAGCGCGTCCAAGACGCGTCTGGGTAGTCCCGGTCCGAGACAGAGTAGGATAGTTCGAGACATACGCGTCTGGGTATTCCTAGTTGGTCTCTGTCTAGGACGCGTCTGGAGCATCTCCGACTTGGATTCCGAGATGGCCCACACCCGTCCTATGCACAGAAGGCGTCCATGGTGCAGTTAGGCATCTCGGACTTAAAATCTGAGATGGCCTAGGCACTGTCCCATGCTAGGACGGGTCTCGAACGCGTCCAACACGTCCAATGCCTCTCCGACTTGGAGTCTGAGAGGGAGCTCATTGACCCGAGACTAGTCAAAGGACTTTGACCAAGTTTGACCTAAGTCCTTTTTTCGAGTTTGACTTGGGCCTATTGGGCCTGGAATTGAGTGGGGGATTCTTTTACCTTTTCTCCCGGTTCCAAACAGGGTTTTCCGACATTGACACGGGCCATCCGAGGGCCCAAAACGGAGTTTTTCCTAAATCAATTTTAGAAATCATTAAGGAAGAAACGTAACGTACCATTAGTCCATATTTTACGAAAAATAGACTTAGAAGCCATTAGACATAGAGATGTCACAATTTCCCACAAATAGCTATATGGAACATAGCGAACCTATAAACGAATCTAGGACACATACTTTATCTTATGAATGTCATATTTTTGTATGTATCTATATATGTGAATGCGTAGAATAGTATTGCATTTAGATAAGTTATCGATTCTTGTTTCTAAGAACAAGTGAGTATGTGCCCGAATAATACTTAGAGTATAAGGTCATAAAATCATTGATGCACCAAACGATGAGATCATGGTTTAAGTGGGAGTAGTCAATGGGGGTTCAAGGATGGAAATCCAAATGAACCATAGGCGAACAAGAAGTAACCTAAAAGAATAGATCTTTTGGGGGCTGTACTAGGAACTAATAAATTTCAACTCACATATACTCTACGTATTAAATGATAAATAGTTATGTTAGAGTTCACAGTAACGCATACTTGAAATACGTAATAATCACTAAAAAGAATTTTGAGTATAAGCCTACCCAGAATA
Organism: Eschscholzia californica subsp. californica; assembly: GCA_002897215.1. Classification (NCBI taxonomy): domain Eukaryota; kingdom Viridiplantae; phylum Streptophyta; class Magnoliopsida; order Ranunculales; family Papaveraceae; genus Eschscholzia; species Eschscholzia californica. The sequence continues at coordinate 10,381 of BEHA01000726.1, forward strand.
AGACACCTGTTGAGCCCTTGTTCATCGATGATGGGTCTGCCTCCGCAGGGTGCCATCTTTTACCTCGGGACTGTTGGGAATTACACGTATATAATATATAACCTAATCATGTTACTAGTGTTGGTAGGGGAATCTCAATCATCTTATGATTAACAATAAATTGTCCAGGATCTATACATGAACATATCAATGAACTAGAATGAAGAAGAATACCTTGATTCACTTTCCCACGAACTAAATTCCGACAAGTATTTGGAAGATAAAGAGCTTCAAGTGCAGCTTCTCTACTCGAGACACCGAATTGTATAACTCGAACTCCTTTCTTTTGAGTCAGCTAGGACCTTCTTGAAGGTTGAGATGAAAAACTATTTCTTTTAGACTTGATAGAAAGAATGGGAACTTTTTCTCTAAAATCTTCTTTTCTCTAAGATGTGTGAGAGAGATGATTTTCTTCAGAGAAAATTCCATACCTTTTCTGAACTCATAATGAGGCCTTATATAGGCATTACCTTAGTAGAGTCCTACTCAAATAAGGAATCCTAAAAAGTCTCTTCAGAAAAGATAAGCACAAGTTAGTGTTTAAACTAACCGGAACTCCCTTTTATGGGGAAAACCCTAATTAGGGTTCCCCATTGATATGGCCGGATAGAGGAGCTTTTAATGGGATGCTCTATCCGGCCCAACCTTCTATCTTGGCCGGCCAAGGATCTCCCCTTAAGGGAATCCCTGTTTGCCCCTTAAAAGTGGGGTTATACCTTTTTCAGACTCCTCTTTCGAGCCCGATTCTTTCTATCTTTTAGACTGGATCATATCCATCTATTTACAAGTTCCCATTAGTCTATTCTCACTGTTCGAGTTACCAATTATTATGTGTAACCCGTTGTAGGTTGCGGTCTATGTTAGCCGCGGATAACCGAAGTGATCCGACAATCGTAAGCGCCTTCTATTTAAGCATTACGACTCCTAATTGAACCAGATCGTTCGCATTGCCATCTTGGTCGAAGGACGTTGCTTTAGAAGGATATACTTTAAGACTCCAAGGACATATATCCTCCAGTCTCCCATTTGTACTTAGAACAAGTGCAATGCTCGATTCTCATGTCTTTCATATCTCATCTGATACGTCATACTTATCAGACTTTCTTGATCGGGAGGACAAACTGTCAAATCAATTGATTAATGTTTAATCCATTTGAGCACGGCCATGCATTTCCAGTTGTCACTCCTCAAGTGGCCTAGATATACTTTATCCTAACTCTCGTTAGGAAGACATATTCCATTCTTGTACCCTCACTCAATTTCATGTCTATCCTGTCTTACCCGCCCTCCGTTTTTATAACCTCCTGTTACGGCACGGTGTTTGACGGGACCAAGGCTTGACATTCCTTACATAAAATGAGCGAGTAATCATGTTTTGAGGAATTTCTTTGATTTGCTAAATAAGAGTTACGACGTTCATATCTTCACTTCTTGAACTACTCTCACTTGGTGGGTTCCAGTGCATCCTATACACCGATGAAGTTGACTTGAATTCTCCAATTCCTATAGCCCAAGAAACAACGTTATCTTGTCAATCACTTATGCTAGTCTTCTTAAGTTATCATTGTCCAATCGATGTCCTGGACTAGGGTTATTTTATAACGGAGTGCTTCTATGTTCACTTAGCAATGTTTCTTTCATTAGATCACGTATCTAATAAACCTGCCTGAAACTTTCCTTTATTTTTGGATTGTCGTCTAAATTCTAAATCAAAATTTAGATGACGAAATAAATTTAATTTATTTCGGATAACAAGAGTTTGTAAAAGTGAGTTCCCCGCGTAAACTCTTTACGTGCCCAGTTTTACATGTCTCTTTGGGAAGTCTTTCATGACCCTAAAGTCTCAGAGATACTTTCTTAGATACTCCAAGTATTCTAGGAACTTCTCTGTTGTCTTATGGGTGATGTCATCAAATACTTATGTATTTCAAGATGTGCGGGTAAACATCGATCATCTTTATAGTCGATCTTATGTCTCGTGACATTAGAATTCCCTCATTTGTGCTTTTGCTCATCAGAATTACAAGTTCTGATTTCTTGCTTAGTAGTGATCCATGAGAGACGGGTAGAATCTCTCTTCTAAGAGTATTTCTAGTTGGACTTCTTCAAAACTTCTTTTGAAAGAGTCTTTATCATCTGTTAATCTATAACTCTATAGATTTCGATGCCCAATTTATTTTACCCTCATCTGGTGTCTTATTAAGTCAGTTCCTTGAATTTCTTTTATGAATGTTTAGATACCAACTCTTACTTTCGATCCTTATTGGCTCTTAGTCAATTTCAGAGTCTGGTTCTGCTATAGTTTATGTGAGTCTTCTGAAGACTCAATGGGGTTTCTGAACAATATCGTAGAACCTTCATAACTCATCTTAAGAAGTTTAGGTGAGTTTCTTGCACTCCCATTGTGTTGTTTTGTTGCCCGGTTCGAATCATATTCGAATATTTTCTCGCACTTGTCTTCTTGAAACAACTCTTTTCAAGGAAGACACCATCGAGAGCAACAATCTAATTTTGTGTCGATGTTGTGACTGAAAAACCCCATATTTCTTCATTTGAAGAAGAAGAAACTATGTCCGAAGTTCTCAGACTATAATTGAAAGGCTATTTTAGAATCTTTCTAAAATCCATGTTCGTATGGTATTCTTTCAATTTCTATAGCCATTTGGGCTTCTTGTGGGTATGCAGCTTGTATTTAGACACTATCGCATTGGAAGACTTGTTATGACTTAGACTATTGATCTTATCAATATTTTTAGTCATCTTGATTCATGATTGGATTTAGGTTAAGTTTCTAAAACATCTCCTAAATTCGAGCACTTAGTTGATTCTAGTCACCTTAACCACTATCTTATGTCCAACATATGTTTTAGCGATTAATTGACCTCTGTGTTGTCATAAGAGATCTTTGTCAGATAGGTTAGTTTGAAGCATGTTAATTCTTTCGAATGCCATGTTCATCCTAGTTGTCTGACTAGATTAAAATAACTAATTGAATCGTTCGGTCTTTAATGTTTATAAGTTGAAATAGGTATCTTTTTTAGAACATCACAAAATATCAAAACCAAATATTTTATTTCTCATAAATCCAATTTCTGAGAGATGTTCAAAAGAAAAAGGAAAAATTACTAATATCTAATAAAAGTAATGCCTATAGGAGATCAAAAACCTTCTGGAGCCTTCTCAGCAACTATTGCTTCTTTGACTCTTTGACAGGTTCATCTCCTTTCAGTTAAATACTCAAGTTCATATTCTTGAACAATAAGGATTTCTTCTGTATTTTCGGGTACTCCGAACCTTCTTTCGGCTACTTCCAGAATAGCGAGCAATCTTTCGAGGGATACCATGCCGAACTTTTTGTCAAAGTTGCATCTTACTTCATTAAATCCATCATATAATGAAAGTAAGATCAATTCAACTGCAAAGTCAACTTCCATAGTTTCTCCCAACCACTTTAAGTCTTTGAAATAATCAATCATTTCTAAACACATGAAGACGGACAGGTTTCCCTCTTTCTTGTCGTTTTTTCATTACAGTTCTGGATATCATATATCTTTCTGTTCGACATTGTGTGCTAAACACTTCTCTTAGTTGTCGAATAATGCTATAAGCATCCATGTCAATGAAATTATCTTGATATTCCTTTTCCATGGATACTAGCATCAGTGCTGTCACTGGTCCTGACCTTATCTTGATAATGTCAGTTTGCTCATGTTCCTCTTTAGAAGAGGTTTCTGTAATTTCCGGGGTCGGTGTGTCTAATATTTCTGCTCTTCTCCCGAGAACCTTTCTCAGATTTCTTTCCCATTTAACGTAGTTTGTGTTGTTCAATTTTTCCATCACCATGTAGAGGTTAAAGACATCGTCGAATGTCATAATTAAACTACAATACAAAGTGACTTAAACTTTTTATCCTTTAAAATTTCCAATTTTGCCATATTATTCAAAATTCTTTATCCCTTGTTTGAATAATACGATTCCAAGATCTCATACCTTCGAAGTTAAGCGTATTAGGGCGCTGCCCTTAACCCCGTCGTCTTGGGTGAGTAACATCTTTACTGATCATACTCCTATGACTCTTGGTTGATTAGTTTCACACTTGAGTGTCAAACTTAATCCTTTGCTTCGAAATCCAAAACCCTTTTGCTGACTCTTTTAGTAAAACCAGTTTAGACGCGTAGACTTCTTCAAAGATCTACCCGTATTGTCCCGAGGTAAAAGTTGGCACTCTGCGGAGGTAGACCCACCATTGATGAACAAGGGATCAACAGGTGTCTTATTTCTGGTTAGGCTTATACTCAAAATTCTTTTAAGGATTGTTACGTATTTTATCAGGTTTGCGTTACTGTGAACTCTATCGTAACCATTCGTGATTTTATACGTAAGTTTTTATGTGAATTCTCGTAAGATTTTCTGTAAAATCTTAGTAGAGCCTCCTAAAAGATCTCATCTCTTAGTTTATTCTTGTTCGCCTAAAGGTTCTTTGGGTTTTCATCCTTGAACCTCCATTGATTACTCCCACTCGAATCATGATCTCATCATTCCATTCATCAATGGCTTTTCTAGACCGTATACTCTAAGTATTATTTGGGCACATACTCGTTTGTGCTTAGAAACAAGAATCCTTTACTTAACTAAAGGCAATACTACATTACACATACACATATACATACAAAATATATGACACTCATAATTAAAGTATGTGACCTAGATTCTTTTCTAGGTTCTGCTATGTTTCGTATAGCTAATCTTAAGATATTGTGACCTATCTATGTCTAATGGGCTTCTTAGTTAATTTTCGTAAAATTTGGATTACGACCCGCTTAGATTCTACCTTTATGATTTCTAAAATCAAACTCGGAAAAACTCCGTTTTAGGCTCTCGGATAGCCCGGGTCTATGTCGAAAAAAAAAATGTTTCAGAATCGGAAGAAAAAGTAGAAGAATCTCCCACTCGAGTCAAGGCCCAATGGGCCAAGTCAAACTCGAAAAGACTCAAGTCAAACTTGGTCAAAAGTCCCTTTGACTAGTCTTCGTCAAGGCTAGTCAACAGTCCGGACTTATCGGGATTTGGTCCTAGACCATATCGGATGGCACGTGCTAGTCGCGTCCTAGACGCGGTCTAGCACGGCATGGCCCTATGCCATGCACGGTTGGAACGAGTATGGACGGGACGTATGTCTCGTACTCTAAGTCCGAGATGCGTCTGGACGTGCCAGACGCATCTTAGGAACGTCTAGTAGCTTCCACACGCATCCTAGATGCATCTGGTCGCTCCAGACGCATCTAGATGCGTCTGGACGCTAGTCCCTGGTCTCGATCCTAGTCCCATTAAGACTGGGGTTCTAAACGCGTCTGAGTGTCCGAGATGCGAGCATCTCGAACTCCCAGTTCCCATTCTATCTATCAAGTCTAGAAGAAGGTGGGAGAACCATTGATTTGGTGGGAGAGCCAAAATACATTCCAGAATGTAAATCAATTACTCAGTTTCGGTATACACTCAAACAACTGAAGAGATGAAAAAAGAGATCAACCAAATTCTATTTTCTTTTATTTTTGCGGCACCGGTTGAAGGATTGATCATGAGAGAAAAACTACATCAATCGTCCAAACAAGGCGATACTCGACATTCTTTGTCGATACAAAAAATCGACAAAGAAAATTGTCATTGGAGGGATTGAATTGGAGTTCAAAGCAGAAGATGTGTCTTTGCTACTCGGGATGCCAATGGAGGGGTTTGCCTATGAGGCTTTTCCGAAAAATAGTGATCAAGATCCTTTCAAGTCTCAGTGTTTGATGAAGTATTTCGGAAAGACATTCTAAACGGCAAGGAACAAACATCAAGGAATTTCGAGTGCTGTCATAGCCAATGCAGTTGATAAATGTGCGAGAGACCAAAAACCGACAATTGATTTTTTTTCCGCCACTTTCCTTTTTGCGACAATGTCCGGATTTACGGTGTTTCCGAGTATCTACCAGAACTTACAGACTCGTTGATCAAACAACAGAGGTTCCTGGCCAATGGTGATACATTCTTACATGATGGAGATGATCGATAAACACTCAGATGACCCGAGTAAAGCTTTGGGATGCCCAATTCTATTGCCGGTGAGATATTATATCTTCAATATCTATTTTGTTTACACAATTTTTTGATATTTCAATTGAAAAACAAGCAATGTATTATGCAGAATGTATTTTTAACATTTCTTTTCTTTTTTTCTTTTTTACAAGTTCTAGGTCTGCATGCACACTAGATTGTATCTTCAAAGCCCTAGACATGTGGGGGATATACCCAAGGCTAGTGAGATGGTCAGTAGAAAACTTCATGGATGGAATGGAGTCTGATCTGGCTAAACTTGAACCAGAAAAAGGTATATAAGTTCAAAACCAACAATACATGCATGTGGGGCGACGAAAATTCTTTGGAATCTACGTGTTGATTCACCGACTAATAATTCAACTATGTTATTCGGATTAGTACAGGAGAAGGCATCGGCGTACCATTTTAGTTTGACATAAGAATCTCCTTCTTGGCCAAATGCTTCATTCATTGCACTTTCTTTCCCTCGTAAGAGTAGTAATAGGGAAGATTCACACCATAGTCTTTGAGCAAATCCTTCTTCAAACTCTTGGTAGACCGTAGACCAATTAGGATGTCTAGTAACATCATCTAGAAGAAGCTTATATTTTGAGCAAATCCTTCTTCAAACTCTTGGTAGACCGATTAGGATGTCTAGTAACATCATCTAGAAGAACCTTACCAATAAAAGAACTGCTAACTTTGGGCTTCTTGCTCTTTTTAATGAAATCGATACAGTCGTGATTCAATACTATATCTTTCAAAATGAACATGATTTTGCATTTTGATGGTGCCCATCCATGAACTCGCCACTTGCAGTCTTCTACAGGACAAACGAAGTGACGCGCTTTAAATCGTTTTTGACAAACTTGAAATTATGACCTATGCTTATACTATATTGACGGAGGGTGAATCGAAATGCTTTAGCACCCACATGAAACAATTGACCGACGTGAGTGAATATTTTATCCCAACCATCTGATTTGAGAGTGGTCTTCTCTACTGCATTGGATGATTCTGTTGAAAAATCCATAACTACTTCCTTAAGTGCAAATACAAAAATAAATTATGGAGTAAACATAATAAATTATAAAAGTTAGAGTACAAATAATGTATCATACATTATGTATAATGTTTATTAAAAAGTGCAATATTTATAGTAAATACAAAGTTTTTAATAATACAAAATCTGTCTGGGTTCATAATATGCATTATGAAGTTTATGCATACAAAATAACATTGTTAATACAGAATGTGTTATGTATGAAACATACAATAAAATGTAATCAAATATGAAACGATATTGATAAATAAATAGTTATTTATAAAATAAAATGAAAATTATGCAACAAAATGTGTTTTGAAATATACAAAACACGATATGTATAAAGCATAATTATCAGAAAAGGTTAGTAACTCTGACATCAAAATATCTTAACATAACTAAATGTGTTTTGATGTATATAATATACGTAATGTATATAAATATGTTGATATTCCGAATCGGTTAGTAAACTTGAAATCTAAAATATCTTAATAGAATAATATGTGTTTTGTTCTTTACAAAATAAGTTATGTTATATAAATATGTTGCATTTCAGAATCTGTTATTACCTAATAGTACGGAAAAGAAACTTAACATATATAAATTGATGATGAAGATGACAAAAGAAATGGAGGTTAATGACAAATTTTAATCATAAAAGTTTAATCAAATGTGAAAAGATGATGAAAACGGTTTGGAAGATCGAGGATGCGTTTTAAAGAGAGAAAATATGAATAATAATAACTTACCTGATGAAGGAAGAAAGATATTTGATGAAGATGATGAAGAAAAATGATGAAGACGATTCCCAGTCGCTTCCTACTCAGATGGGGTTCATTTTAGAGATGGTTTTTCGTTTTAGAGAGAGAAAGATGGAGAGTTTCGTTTTTGATGAAGATGAGGAAGAAACACGATGAAGATGAGGAAGAAACATGATGAAGATGATTCCCAATCGTCTTCTCTACTCAATTAGGGTTCGTTGAGTTGATGGTTTTTAGTTATGGAAGAGGGTGTTTAGTTTTAGAGGGAGAAAGTAAGAGGGTTTCGGTTATGGGAGAGAAGATTGGAGAGAGAAAATCAGAGAAACAAAAGGAAAGATAATTTTGGGATTGTTTTTCAAAAGTGGGTTCTATCTTATATATAAGGTTATAAAGGGTAGTATGATAAAATTGAAATCATAGAAATTTGTGTTTTCTATGGAGATGAGTCAATTGGACTAGATTTGACATTTTTTTTACTGTGGTTAGCTGCAAATTTTGTTACAATCATATTTCTAGTGATTTTGTTCCTGTGGTTAGCTACACATTTGTTGTTGCCATACATCTTTACAATTAACTCATGACTAAAGTATCCTGGGAACTATAAGATTTACAACACATTTTCTTATTTACTCACAAACATATAATGTACTGTATAGAAGTTAATGCAATGTGTCTATGTGTGTAGATGAAGTGTATAACATTAACTTTGGGCAACCTCCTTTGAATTCGACCTCCCTGTTGACCTGAATATTTTATCCCCAAATCCTCTAAAATATAGACGATGTAGTACAAATTTTCAAATTTAGTAGAATGGGGATCAAATCGATGGGATAAACACACAACTACATAAATATCAAATTATAGGACCCACAATAATTGTTCTAAAGGCCATTGTACGTTTCTATAGATCAACACTGTGACGCCCCGTGTCCCAAAATAGACACGACCACGCCCCGGCAACTCACAGACGAGACAAAAATCCGGCAGAGTCTCCTCTGTAAGTCGAACCGGTCGCACCTGTAAAACCTGTCATGCAAACCATACATTCGCATACACAAAGACATAAACTATTGAGCGGAAGCTAAACAAACTCAACTCAATTTCGGGTCTAAACAAACGCCTCATACAACACCGATACGATTTATAAACAACTCTAAGTGTTATATATATACATATTCGAGTTCAGTTCTGCAATAAATACATAACTTGAAAATAACGAAAAACCATATAAAACGACATAACTCCACTAGCCTCGTCAGACAAGATCACCGGCTGGAATACAACTCCGCCTCGAGGCAACGACAAAGCACCTGCACACTAACAACTGGTAGGGGGTCAGAATACTCACCGACACGAGTTATTCTGGTAGAAGACCAATCCAAAACCCATCACGTTTTCAAAAGTTCATTTAATAAGTTGTAAACATTGTGACAAAACGAGTTATCAAACCAGTTACCATATATACTATATAAAAAATCGTTTTCCTTAATCTAGCAAGCAATAGCAGTGATTAGCTGCCCACCCATGGTGCGCTCCCAATAAAAGGAGAGTTCCTCAGGAGAGCCTAGAGTGCGTTAGATAGTACCAGCCCATTTAGGCACTAGCTAATGCACTACGTCTCCTCGAGAAAGAGACTTACCCCTAGTCGATAAGCCCCTCTCCCACTAAGGGACTCCGCAATCATTGAAGAGTTTACCTCATGATACATATATACCTAAGTATCTAAAAACGTTTTAGATCACCGAGTTCGAGTAATAGAGCCGTCCCCCAATACCCATGGTAGGACCTGAACCTTACTCTCTTCGGTACCCTGTCATGCATGTAATGCAATCTTTCAAAATCCATTTACTTTCGTATATCAAAACCATATTACATTCGATTCATTATCTTATCAAACACGGAAGTGAAACAACCAATAGCCACATCACACACAAAGCAGAGGGATTCCCAATCAATGTCACCTCCCAGGCGAGCGGTCAGGGTGTACGGCCCTGAGCCTCGAGCTGGAGGCACGAGCACCAATGGCCAGCAAGTGAAGCACTCTACTCCCACAGGTCTCATGACTAGTGTCGCCCACCTCACCGGTCTCACACGGATCACAACCGTGTCCACATGTCACCTACCCTCAATGGCTACGTGCCCGTAGGTTGACATAATCCGCAGTCGGGTACATACAACAAAATCCCAAGTAGTTCGCAATCATCGCAAAACAGTTCGAAAACATTTCTCATATCACAGTAAAACCATTCAACCATATTTCAGTTCATCACATAAATCGAGTTTCATGCTACCTAAACTCTAATTATAATGACGCATATATAACTGTAGAACCTAAACTATTTCATTATCTATAAAACCATGCCGAGAAATGGATTCAGAACCCCTAACAAGCAGTACAGGAACTAGTCGTCCTCCGCTGCAACCGTAGACAAATCGTCCACGAAATGCTCCGGCTCCCCCTCTACCAAACCATAGACAAAAGAAATATACGTTAGGTTCTTTGATAAGAACCGCGGTATACCATAAAGAGTAAATAAAAGAAAACAATGAAACTATACGAACTAAAAGAAACTCGTAAATTTTGGAAGACTTCGAGTTAACCGAATTCCGATCAATCTTCTAACTTCATAACCATGCCCAATTGGGGTCAAACTGTTTGAACTGACTTATAACCTTAACATTTATTCGTTAGATGTATTCCCCAAAATCCAAGTGAATCGCCTTTGAAGTTTGCAAAAATACGAACAACAAAGCAGAATTTTTCCTAACTGCGCACTGTTCGGTAAAACAGTCATAATTCTTTCGTCCGATATCGAAATAACTTGTACCATACCTTTTCCGAAAGCTAACAACCTAAGCTACGACTTTCGTGTTTTATGAAAGTACGTACGAGCAACATATCAATCCCAGATTGGCTCGGACAGTAGGTTTAATTCAGTCCCTCGAGTTGTCGTTCGATCGATAACCTATATCACATAATCTCTCTAAAGTTTCTTTTATATCAAAATTGTATAATTCTCAACTAGATAAACCCTAAAACAACATGAATCATCAAAATTCCCAAATTCCATAAACCTTAAACGCTAGAATTAAGAATATTTACATCAAAACATCTAATTTTATTGGTTTGTTACCTTGAACCCTAGGTTGTCTTTGGTTTACTTCCTATCTTCATCAATTCCTTCTAAATTTCCCAAATTCCATGTAACCATGCTTAAATCATCTCTTCATGCTTGAATTCGATAAAATCAAGTATTCCCCTTTGAAATCATCCCAACTCCTCTCTTGATCAATTTTTGCTTCCTCCAAACCCTAGCCTTGCTGAAAAGTCGACCAGAGAGAGAAAGAAGTTCTGATTTTTCTTTCTTTTAAGAAGTTTCACGAAATTCCTGTTTGGTCCCTGAATTTGGCTGGATTGCAAAATAACCCCTAAATTGTCCTCTTTGCTGATTTAGCCCCTGATTTGACTTGACCCAAATGTTAAATAGCCCCTAAACCAACCTTTTAAAACACGGGATGTTACAATCCCTTACTATCTTTTATTTCGTATGATATTATGTAAAAGAGACAAAAGAAAGGTTTTAAGTGATGACCTTGGAGCAAAATTTTAATGTTTTCGAGTGTTTATGGTAAACATAGTAAATCCAAGGGGGTAAATTCAATTACCAAGTACAGAGGGGTGGTAAACTCAATTACCATTTAGTATTGAGGGCATAATACGAAAAATATGTTTTCTAACTTAACAACGAAGGTAAAAGTTTTACCTTGACCAGATTCACTCACTCTATCAAATAAGGACGAATCTGAAAAGTGTACCTTTATAAATAGGTAGTTTTGAGGCTCAGGGGAATGAAGTTATGTGTGGAAGTAGGTTCATTTGGTTTAGTTTCGTTGATAAATTAGGGGTTTCCTTTAGATAAATGACCAGAGAACAAATTTTCTGTGTACCTAATTGCCTCATGCAACTGCACCTCTCTTCTCTCAAAGCTTGTGGAAGATAATCGACGGAATTTGGTATAAAATTGTGATAGTTATATACCAAAGATCTTCCTTCATCATTTGTTCAGAATGCTTAAATTCAGATTTGTGTGGTTAAACTCTAAAAGTTATGAAGAGGTAAAAGACGAATTATTTGTTTTATTTCTTAATTTCTTCTGGTTGGTTTCCTCTAGTTTAGTAGATGTTCGTGAAAGGTACAAGATGAATGATTTGATTTATTCCTTGAAGTTGTCTGGTTAGTAGATGTTCGTGTTACGTTATCCTCATTTGTCTGCATAATTCCATTAGTTTTCGTTCAAAGGATTTGATTATGTCAAAATTTTCCTTTTTTAAAGACAAAATGGATGGTAATACCTTATTCCAAAAACTATAGGCAATATTTTCTAAATGATGATTTTTAATGTAATCCGTTGATATAAAATCTTGACACGGTCTTTCTTCACAAGACCCCTCATTTAATATATAAAATAAAGAAAGAAATGAATTGGCTTTCACGCCCACAGTATAGCCTTAAAAGTTTTTGTATGTCATTTAAGTGCTGAGAGGTCTTTGATAGTGGAATGGCTTATTCAATTTATGATGTATCTATCCTATGCAATGACTGTGATGACTCTTGAAGTCCACGTAAAAAAAATCTTTTGGAGAGATAAACAAATAGAGTAAAATCTTTAACAATTCCATTTTGTCATTTTGGTGGTGAAAGAATGGGTAGATAGAATAGTAGATACCACTAATATAAACAGAAAATGAAAATGTGAAATTGTGAGAAGTGAAAGGGGTTAGTATTACAGTACATATTTTCTAGTAGTTGCTCAATGAAATACATAGTACTTTAAAATCCAAGATGTCACGGATTCGATTCATGAGAGTGGTTTTCATTACCCTCATGTAAAAATTCGTGGTTTAAGGTTTAAATAAAGTATAGGTCGTGATAGCTCTTGTTATGGCCTTTAATGGTCTTATGGACCTTAATTTATTTTTTTGGAGGTCGAATACGATCTACGTATGTCGTTACATTGGGCACTTGATACATCATAGATGTGATAAGCTCGATAACCGCCCACTCACACACTAACAGAACTGGGCCTATAGCCCAACAAGACATGGCCTAAAGCCCAACAACATTATTTACACCCTAATAACCCCAATTCAAATAACCAAAGATTCCACCTTCTCTGGGATTCGAACCTGGGACCTCCAGGGATTTCTGGAGTTTATGTCAACACCTTGGAACCACTTGGGCTACCAACTGTTGACTCTTATTGACCTTTAAGAACCTACTATGGCTTGTCAAGGTATAAGAATCAATCTTATAGTTTTAAAGTACTCCTTTAATAATCATGATGTAGTTGGATTTTGTATTTAAAGGATGCAATCAAAACCATCTAAGATGTTTTGATTCGAGTAAAAATGAGTCATTTGTTACAATTAGATTTTAAAAAATTGTTTGTTTAAAGATGTTTGAAATTACTTAAAGTTACTAATGCAAACTCCATTAGTCTTCCTTAATTTCATCGACAACATACTTGGCGATGTTAGTACATGTTCATTACCGAAAAACTACCAAGTCATGCTTCAAAGTCATAACATGGAACCATTCTTTTCCCCTTTACTAAAACCCCTATTCAATATAATTATGAATTACTTAGGCAGAAAAACAAAATTTAAATATTAAATCCCCACGTACTTTAGAATTTCGGAAGACGTTCCTCTTGCACAAGTTTTTAGAACTCACATTTAGTTTGCTAGGTTTAACAAATTTTTATTTATTTATTAGCACGTAGTAGTGCCTACCAAGTTGATTTTAACCAACTACAAGGTTTACCATTTAACATGACTTGGGTGTGCGATATATCCAAGAAAAATCACCGAAAACCTCAAGTTTCTAGAAGTCATTTTAGTGCAAATTTCATATAGGTTTCTCTTTCTTTATTCTTTGACCAAGTTGACTTTTAAGTCCATTCTAAGATTTTGAGTTTTATTTCCTCATGAATGAAGATACTTATAATCCTTTTTAGGTAGTTACACTATCCTTGTCAAATTTTTATGATTTGCAGCCACATAAAATGGTGCTATCTCCATCACTAAAAGAATTAGTCAATACTTCTAACTAGGCTGGCTGTCATTACTTCAATCTTTGAAGGGGGATGTGACCTTCAATTTTTGTATGCTCAGCTTTTCAAGTGAGGTGTCTTAGGGTTTAAAATAATCTCTATACATTTCTTTTCTCTCATCTTTGAAAGTTTTATGAATTCCATTTGTTCTTGGCATAAAAAAGTCTTCTTTTTTTCTATATATATATTTGGAAATTGACTAACCAAAGTCATTGCATGGCATTGAAACATAAAAGATGTGATAAGCACAGTAACTGACAAATTTTAGACCTTACAGGACCAGCCTAAAGCCCAACTAATTAAGGCTGATTGGCAACTAAACTACGGACCTAAAGTCCAATTAAATTTCATTCTTTATACCTTCAATAGTCCAAGTTTAATAAAGACTGATGTTTTGAAAAAATAAGAAAAGTTTTTGGGGTGCAAAATTTCATAGGTTGAAAAATCTCAAACCTTCCAAGCACACCCTTCTTGTGTTGCCCGCAAAGAGAGCCGGCCAGCGACCTGCACCTCCCTTTGATCTCTCTCTCATCTCTCTCAAATCAGTAGACTGAAAGACTCGAGGGAAGGTTGTATTCTATCACTAACCCCTAGAGCAAAGGGAGGAGGAACAAAACCCTAATCAGTTCTTGCCATTTTCTTCCAATTGGTAACGCTCCAGATCTATCAATTTAATGATTTTAAAAAGACAAAATGAGAGATCATCTCTCCCTTATGTTAGGAAAAAAAACCTAATTAACTTGTTCAGGAATATGAAGATAAACGATGTGAATGTAAAAGCAGAAACACAAAGGTTATTTAACGTGGCAAAAAACCCCTCCAAGATAGAAGGTAAAAAACCACAGGACCTAGTCCAGAAATCTTCCACTATAATTAAATAATGGGTTACACAATTATTCACCATACCTATGGTGGATAAACCAATTCTTCAAGATGTGTAGAAACACTCTTGGATCAACTCTTCCCTAAATAAATAGAGGATTAACCAATTCTTCCCTAAAACAATAGGGGATTAACCAATTCATCACCAAACCTATGGTGGATAAACCAAACAAAGAAACAAGGAAATAGAAATTTCCTACTCCTTAGGATTTGAACAAACCCTAGATTACCAAAGGTTGAAGAAGATAACCACAAACTAAATTGCTTCACAAGATCAATAACCTTCTTTTCTTCAAACAAATATTCTTCTCTTTCAATCTCTCTTGAAAGAACCACTTCAGAAATCTCTCTTTCTGACTTCTCTTTGTTCTGGAAGTTGTTGTGAATAATCTCTTCCCTTTCATTCCCTTTTATAATGATAAATAAGTAGGTTTACCAATAGAAATAGGAATTCTTTTTTAGGCTTGAAAAAATAAAAGTTTTTATTTTTTCCCCAAACAAGGAATAAGGGAAATCCTATTCCAACTAGGAGACCTTTATCATAAGGTGGGACCCCAACACCTTATTCATGTCCTTTGATCACACACACACACCTTACAATTCTTTTTTTTTTTTATTGAATAACCAGTACCTGTTTAATCAAAATTGAATTGAGCAAATTTGATTCAAGAGTAAGATAAGTGCAGAATCAGAAATGAAGTTCACAAGATCCACTTTCTAATAAGATATTGAAAACAACTTCCAACCATAATATATAAAACCTAAACGAATGCCCAGAAAAATAGTATTTCTCTCTCTAGTTTCTCGCTCGACTGTTACTTACACTCTCTACTATTTTTCACTTTCTCTCTTCTTTAATCTTTTCTCGTTCAGAGTTCCAAACAGCTGCGCCGTTAAAGGCTAGATAAAATTTCGAAAACACATCATTTTTAGCCCGAGAGAGTTTATGTTTGGAGTAAACCAAATTTCGCAATTTTTTTTATTCCACCCAAAAGTTTGGAGCTCACAAAATATATTTATTTTTCCAAATATCGACCTTAATAAACCATGGGTTTCACCTCTTAACGAACTTGAGACCTTCAGGCTTTTTGAGTTTATGTCAACACTGATAACCACTTGGGCAACCAAATATTAACGTTTTTATATTTTATTGAGAGGGATTGGGAAAACGCCCAAAAAGAAGAGGGAAATGAGAGGACAACTCGCGTCAGAAAATGTTTAGGAGCAGGTCCAACGGGTCAGAAGGCTGGGGTGGGTGGGGTCGGAATTAACGTCATTTAACTTTAAAATTTTAATTGAGTTTCTCTCTCCCGTCAAATTTCTCTCTCTCTCTCTCTCTCTGACTACTTTATCTCTTTACCTCAATCTAACTACTTTATCATTCGATCTCTCTATTATTTTTCTCTCTCTCAAATTACCTTTATAGTTTTTTCCTCTCTCTAATCTTAAAAACTTTCAAACTTTTTCTCCTTATCTATTGCCATATTTCTTTTAAAGACTTTTTAGTGAAAACTTATAAGATATTTTGTTATGTACAATACATAATAAAATGTTTTATACTGTAGCCCACCAAATCCCGAATCTCAAGCATACCGCCTTGAAATTGAACATTTGAGACCTTCAAACTGGATCCACGAGCAACGCCTACCATGAGTCCACAATCAACACCTGAAAAACAAAATAGTTGGGTTAAAACCCAACTACAGCAGATTTCCGCAAACCTAAGTCTCGGGTAGGCAAGTTCAATCCCAAGTCAAGGAAGCATTGCAGTCCTATTCATTATTGACATTATCTGAAATTCAACGATGACAACTAACATAATACAACGTGATTTACCTCACGATTGTAGAAACTAATAATTTTTTTCTTGATTATTAGGTTTTCAACGTTCTCGGATTCCAAAACAATACTAACCATGATAATACAAAGATCTTTCTCCTTTTCAATAGATATAAAAAAATCACACCTTTAACTAAGATAAACCTTTATAACACCCAAACTTGACATGTAAGTTGACAAAGCATCATGCCAAAAGACACAATCATCAAACCCTCGTTCGGGTATCTCAGACACTTACACAACAAACATTGGCTCTTATAAAAAATTACAAATAAGTTCACCAAACAATTTAAGCCAACAACATGACAAGTCAGAAGGGATCATGCTCATAGTAGATCCTCACATGTATCGCAACCCTAAACAAGCAAATAACAATAATAGTTAACAAATATAGGCTCACCACTAGAAGGTATATATATATATATACCTAGGAGATACATTGCCTAAAAAACAGAAACTATGTGAATTATCTCAGTAAATTCGTTCATTGGAGACTGTCTTGACACCTTACACAATAACTATATATCATAACTCCTCACTCGGAACTCCGATTAATACACCGTTTGAAGCATTGGAAAGTAGCTGAGCAGAGCTTTCCAGAAGTACAAGAAATACACCGAAACTCATCACTTATCAATACCAGATCTAATTTTAAACTAGACCTAAAATACAGTAGGGACTGTTCTGACACCCTATACGAAAACTATTATAACTCCTCACTTGGAACTACGATAAATGCACCGTTTGATCCATTAGAAAGTAGACAAGCAGAAATTTCCAAACATATGAGAAACTAACCCAAATTCATTACCTTAAATACCAGATTCAATTTTAAACTAGACCGAACTACAGTAGAGACTGCTACAACACTTTGTATGATAACTATCATAACTCCTCACTCGAAACTCCGATTTATACACCGTCTGAAGCATGGGAAAGTATATGAACAAAACTTTCCACACAAATAAGGAACATACCCAAATTCATCACCTATCAATACCAGATTCAATTTAAACTAGACTGAAATACTGTCCTCTATAGATGTTTCAAGGAATTCTAGATAAAACTAATATATGAAGCATTTAATCATTCTTTATAGAATTTATGTGATTAAAAATACTAAACCTATAATGGAATAAATTGAAAGAGCCTACAAAAGAATTAGGAGATAGGAAATCTACCTCTTTTCGCCTTAGATGAATTCAAGACCACAACTACGCCTTGTTCTCCCTCTACCCCTTGTCTCTTTTATTTATCCTTGTTTATCGACCTTCCATCATTTTGATGAAAGTCACCTTGGTCAACCAGTCCGCTCCTAACTACAAAAACGATCAACTCGTGCTTCTAATTCATAATGTCAAACTTTTTTTGCCCCTTAACAAAATACCCGTAATCAATATTAAATATAAATGATATAGGAAAGTAAGACCTTAAATAAAACCTGAATATTTTATCCCCGAATCCTCTAAAATATAGACGATGTTTTTAAAATTTAATAGAATGGGAATCAAATTCGGTTGGCTAAGTTGTACCATATTGATATATTTATCTAATTTATTAGTAGTATATCTGTATAACTAATGACATTTACAGAACTAACATAGGCATGTATGATATTTATTATGAATAGTTTAGTCATCAGAATTTTGTGCTTACCAGTTAATGTATCAAACAACTCATGTAGATAAATACATCATCAAACGGATGTGATAAACACAACAACTACCAAAATATAATAATGTGACCCATATTAATTGTTCTAAAGGTCGTGTCATTGTAAGTTTGCCATAGATCATCACTTACCATCTTCTATTTCGTATGATGAGTTTATCTCGTATCTTAGATATTTAAGAATTCTTCTATTTTAGGATCCTCGATAGATATCTTTCCGAGTCTGTGAGATGTTTCCTCCTTTTGAGACTCTTTAAGCACAGGTTAAGCAAAATACCCGAGACCTTCACCGACTGAAATCTTTGATAAGATTCAGGATTATGTATCAGCTTGCTTGCGTGGACTTCCCTAACCTTCTCCTAAATCTCAGGACAGACCTGGTCGTATTTGAGGCAGGGCAGGGTTGAGGCTCTTAAGACCGTCGTGCCGACCTCCCGATTCTGGGCTTAAGTGACAGACCTCTTCGAGCTTAGCGACTTGTTGCCTTGATGCGGGTTGACCCGCTGGACTTTTGGTCATTCCTTGACTTATTGGCGTGAGTCAACCAATGACCATTTTTTTATCAGCACATGTCCCGCAACTCTTTTGAAGGATATATCCTTTCGGTCGAAGGAGTGTCCTTCGACCAAGATGGCAATGCATACGATTTGGCTCATAGCATAATAATGACGTTATTTGGAAGATCAATCAGTCTGGTTCAATTAGGAGTCATAATGCTTAGCTAGAAGCCACTTACGAATGTCGGATCACTGCGGTTATCCTCGACTAACATAGATCGGATCCTACAACGGGTTACACATAAGAGTGGTAACTTGAACAACGAGAATAGACTAGTGAGAACTGGCATATAGATGGATATGATCCAGAGTGATAGTGCTTAAAATATAGAAAAGAATCGGGCTCGACAAGGAAGCCCGGAAAAGTGCAAAACCCACTTTTGGGCCAACTAGGTCAAGCCCTTTAAGGGATTGACCTTAGCCGGCCAAAAAGAGGTTTTGGGCTGGACAGACTAAGCCCATTAAGGGGCTAGCCTGGCCGGCCCAACACAGGGGAAACCCTAACAAGACTTTGGTCATAATAGGGATTCCCAGTCAGATGGGACTCTGACAAAGCTTATCGTTTCTATGGGACTTAAGGAATCTTTATTTGAGTCAAACTCTACTATGGGATTGCCTATATAAGGACCAAGTTAGAGTTCAGAAAAGGTGTTGAATTTTCTCAGAAAGAAATCATTCTCTTGACACAACTTTTAGAGAGAGGGGATTTTATAGGAAAAGTTCCCATTCTACCTATCAAGTCTAGAAGAAGAAGTTCTTTATCTCAACCTTCAAGAAGGTCCTAGCTGACTGAGAGGAGGGAGTTCAAGTTATACATTTGGTGTCTCAAGTAGAGGAGCTATACATGAAGCTCTTATCTTCCGAATAGTGGTCGGAATTTAGTTCGTGGGAAAGTGAATAGAGGTATTCTTCTTTCCATTCTAGTTCATCTTTAGTTCATGTATATGATCCTGGATAACTTAGTATTAAACATTAGATGTTTGAGATTCCGTTACCAACACTAGTTAGATGATTAGGGTAGTCTTAGAGACATGAAAAACCCAACAGTGGCATCCGGAGTCGTTTGCATGAAACTAACTTTGGCTAGAACGTATTAGATTTAAACTTGAAATTGTTAGATAGAATTGTTTGAATAAAGATTCGAACAAGTTTTTGATTAGTTTAAATATGATTTAGATGTAACCAATTAGGGTTTTGAATGGGATTCAAAGACCCAAAAACATTGAAATCTTTGTTTTTCAAATGGGTTTTCGAAAACTAGTTTGATGTTCAAAAGATTTTGATGAAAATCATCAAAATTTTTTATTACGAATTTCATCAAAACAACAGCTGGAACAGTAGAAAGAAGAAGGAAGAAGACATAACTCAGTTGAGTGTTACCAAAAATTTGGAAACACCCCTGACTGGACTGACCAGGACGTGTCCAGGACCGGTCCAGCAGGTCTCAGGACAGAATCTCGAGACCCGGGGCAATCAAGACTGGGGACGTCCAAGTCAGCCACACTAGGAGTCCAAGATTTTAGAATCTCGGACCACCCAGCGCGTCCAAGACGCGTCTGTGTAGTCCCAGTCCGAGACAGAGTAGGATAGTTCGAGACATACGCGTCTCGGTATTCCTAGTCTGTCTCGGTCTAGGACACGTCTGGAGCGTCCAGGGGCATCTCAGACTTCGAGTTCGAGATGGCCCATACCCGTCCTATGCACAGGACGCGTCCATCGTGCAGTTAGGTATCTCAGACTTGGAGTCCGAGAGGGAGCACATTGACCCGAGACCAGTCAAAGGACTTTGGCCAAGTTTGACTTAAGTCCTTTTTAAAGTTTAACTTGGGCCTATTGGGCATTGACTCGAGTGGGAGATTCTTTTACCTTTTCTCCCGGTTCGAAACAGGTTTTTCCGACATTGACCCGGGCCATCCGAGGGCCCAAAACGGAGTTTTTCCTAAATTAATTTTAGAAATCATTAAGGAAGAAACGTAACGTAACATTAGTCCATATTTTACGAAAAATAGACTTAGAAGCCCATTAGACATAGAGATGTCACAATTTCCCACAAATAGCTATATGGAACATAGTGAACCTAGAAACGGATCTAGGATACATACTTTATCTTATGAATGTCATATTTCTGTATGTATGTGGATATATATATATATATATATATATATATGTGAATGCGTAGAATAATATTGCATTTAGATAAGTTATCGATTCTTGTTTCTAAGCACAAGTGAGTATGTGCCCGAATAATACATAGAGTATAAGGTCATAAAATCATTGATGAACCAAACGATGGGATCATGGTTTAAGTGGGAGTAGTTAATGGAGGTTCAAGGATGGAAATCCAAACGAACCATAGGCGAACAAGAAGTAACCTAAAAGAATAGATCTTTTGGGGCTATACTAGGAACTAATAAATTTCTTACGCAAACTCACATATACTCCACGTATTAAATCACAAATAGTTATGTTAGAGTTCACAGTAACGCATACTTGAAATACGTAATAATCCCTAAAAAGAATTTTGAGTATAAGCCTACCCAGAATAAGACACCTGTTGAGCCCTTGTTCATCAATGATGGGTCTGCTTCCGCAGGGTGCCATCTTTTACCTCAGGACTGTTGGGAATTACACGTATCTAATATATAACCTAATTATGTTACTAGTATTCGGAAGATAAAGATCTTCAAGTGCAGCTCCTCTACTCGAGACACTGAATTGTATAACTCGAACTCCCTTCTTTTGAGTCAGCTAGGACCTTCTTGAAGGTTGAGATGAAGAACTGTTTCTTCTAAACTTGATAGAAAGAATGGGAACTTTTTCTCTAAAATCTACTTCTCTCTAAGATGTGTGAAAGAGATGATTTTCTTCAGAGAAAATTCCACACCTTTTCTGAACTCATAATGAGGCTTTATATAGGCATTACCTTAGTAGAGTCCTTTTCATATAAGGAATCCTAAAAAGTCTCTTCAGAAAAGATAAGCACAAGTTAGTGTTTAAACTAACCGGGACTCCCTTTTATGGGGAAAACCCTAATTAGGGTTCCCCATTGATATGGCCGGATAGAGCATCCCTTAATGGGCTTGCTCTGTCTGGCCCAACCTTCTATCTTGGCCGGCCAGGGATCCCCCCTTAAGGGAATCCTTGTTTGCCCCTTAAAAGTGGGTTTTTACCTTTTTCGGACTCCTCTTTCGAGCCCGATTCTTTCTATCTTTTAGATTGGTCATATCCATCTATTTACAAGTTCCCATCAGTCTATTCTCACTGTTCAAGTTACCAATTCTTATGTGTAACCCGTTGTAGGTTCCGGTCTATGTTAGCCGCGGATAACCGAAGTGATCCGACAATCGTATGCGCCTTCTAGTTAAACATTACGACTCCTAATTGAACCAGATTGATTGATCTTCCAATAAGGCCATCATTATCCTATGAGCCAAATCATTCGCATTGCCATCTTGGTCGAAGGACGTTGCTTCAGAAGGATATACTTTCAGACTCCAAGGACAAATATCCTCTAGTCTCCCACTTGTACTTAAAACAAGTGCAATGCTCGATTCTCATGTCTTTCATATCTCATCTGATACGTCATACTTATCAGATTTTCTTGATCGGGAGGACAAACTGTCAAATCAATTGATTAATGTTTAATCCATTTGAGCACGGCCATGCATTTCCAGTTGTCACTCCTCAAGTGGCCTAGAGATACTTTATCCCAACTCTCCTTAGGAAGACATATTTCATTCTTGTACTCCCACTCAATTTCATGTCTATCCTGTCTTACCCGGCCTCCGTTTTTATAACCTTCTGTTAGGGCACGGTGTTTGACGGGACCAAGGCTTGACATTCCTTACATAAAACGAGCGAGTACTCATGTTTTGAGGAATCTCTTTGATTTGCTAAATGAGAGTTACGACGTTCATATCTTCAACTTCTTGAAGTACTCTCACTTGGTGGGTTCCAGTGTATCCCACACACCGATGAAGTTGACTTGAATTCTCCAATTACTATAGCCCAAGAAACAACGCTATCTTGTCAATCACTCATGCTAGTCTTCTTATGTCATCGTTGTCCAATCGATGTCCTGGACTAGGGTTATTTTATAATGGAATGCTTCCATGTTCACTTAGCAGGGTTTCTTTCATTAGATCACTTATCTAATAAACCTGCCAGGAACTTTCCATTATTTTTGGACTGTCATCTAAATTCTAAATCAAAATTTAGATGACGAAATAAATTAAATTTATTTCGGATAACAAGAGTTTGTAAAAGTGAGTTCCCCGCGTAAACTCTTTACGTGCCCAGTTGTACAAGTCTCTTAGGGTAGTCTTTCATGACCCTAAATCCTTGTATTCGTACATCTTCCATGTTCGATCTGAGGTGACAGTTTAGTTTTGTGGATTTAATCGACATTTTCGTTTTTCACTTCGCTTGTCATTATCATGTTGAAGAACGTCTACTTCAGCTTATACGATAATGTCAGTTTTCTTAAACTGAAACTAACACTTCCTAAGTCCTAATTGTTTTTTCTTTACTAGTAGAGTTTGCAACGACTCCCACTATGAAAAACTTCTTTTCCACATGATTGTCCATCTTAAAAGATTCCTATCTTTATTTTCGGAAGATTGCTTTTATGTCTTTCTTTAACTTTTACTTTCAGAGTTACTTTCTTAGATACTCCAAGTATTCTACGAACTTCTCTGTTGTCTTATGGGTGATGTCATCAAATACTTATGTATTTCTAGATGTGCGGGTAAACATCGATCATCTTTATAGTCGATCTTATGTCTCGTGACATTAGTATTCCCTCATGTGTGCTTTTGCTCATTAGAATTCCAAGTTTTGATTTCTTGCTTAGCAGTGATCCTTGAGAGATGGGTAGAATCTCTCTTCTAAGAGTATTTCTAGTTGGACTTCTTCAAAACTTCTATTGAAAGAGTCTTTATCATCTGTTAATCTATAACTCTATAGATTTCGATGCCCAATTTATTTTACCCTCGTCTGGTGTCCTATTGAGTCAGTTACTTGAATTTCTTTTATGAATGTTCAGATACCAACTCTTACTTTCGATCCTTATTGGCTCTGAATCAATTTTCAGAGTCTGGTTCTGCTATAGTTTATGTGAGTCTTCTGAAGACTCAATGGGGTTTCTGAACAATATCGTAGAACCTTCTTAACTCATCTTAAGAAGTTTAGGTGAGTTTCTTGCACTCCCATTGTGTTCTTTTGTTGCGCGGTTCGAATCATATTCGAATATTTTCTCCCACTTGTCTTCTTGAAACAACTCTTTTCAAGGAAGACACCATCGAGAGCAACAATCTAATTTTGTGTCGATGTTGTGAGTGAAAAACCCCATATTTCTTCATTTGAAGAAGAAGAAACTATGTCCGAAGTTCTCAGACTATAATAGAAAGGCTATTTTAGAATCTTTCTAAAATCCATGTTCGTATGGTATTCTTTCAATTTCTATAGCCATTTGGGTTTCTTGTGGGTATGCAGCTTGTATTTAGACACTATCACTTTGGAAGACTTGTTATGACTTAGACTATTGATCTTATCAATATTTTTAGTCATCTTGATTCATGATTTGATTTAGGTTAAGTTTCTAAAACTTCTCCTAAATTCGACCACGTAGTTGATTCTAGTCACATTAACCACTATCTTATGTCCAACATAAGTTTTAGTGATTAATTGACCTCTGTTTTGTCATAAGAGATCTGTTAGAAGTGACTCGAATATGGATTGGTGTCGAACCCGGTTTACGACCCACCAAGGTCTCGACGGCGAATTTCTGGCCCATTAGCGGAGCTGATTGTTGAGACAGAGCTGGTATGCGAAGCAGGGCTGTGAGGCAAAGCTGGGCTCCGAGACATAGCTGGAATGTGGAAGCTAGGCTTATGTCAGTGATTAGTGTTTATTCGTGTATAATGTCGGTTGAAAGAAAGTCGGTGAGGCGGTGGGATTACGGTTTAGTGGCTATATAAACTAAACCCTAAGGAGATATCAGTAGCACAATCTTACGAATCTCTTGTGTAAACTTGTTTGCTTATCATAGTAAAAATCATCGCGCCGTTGTCGCCGTGGAGTAGGTCTCACCACCCGAACCATGTAAATCTCAGTGTTCTATTCTTGATTGTTCTTTACTATTTCGATTGCTTGTCTTGGATTATGATGTGACACGAAAATGTCACATTTGGAGAGCCTAACTTAGACTAATTAGTCCTTTTCGAGTGTTTTCAATAATATTTTATGTGTTTTTCATGTTAGGTACTTATTTTGGAGTTAAGCGTGTGATTCGGAATAAAAGGAGCGAATTATCACTATCATTTCATGTGCCGAAAATGAGAGAAAAAGACTTCAAGCAAATAAAATGACAAGTATAGTCAATGACGAGTCCGACGGTGAAAACGGTATTCAATTCGGAGTTCGGACAGGGAAGATATGAAAGAAAGAAGTCCGAGGGTATTCAAGTCCTTTCTGAGAATTTGAAGATGTAGAGACAAGGATGGAGGCACTCTCTTGGTTTCTAAATCAAAGCCCAAGGAAGAATGACAAAGAAGAATTATATGGGCACCCTCTCTTTATGGATCCAAGTCAACATAGTCTAAAGAAGTTGACTATGTCAAGGGACCTTAGGGTTTGAGTAGTAAACACAAGTTAGAGATTATTATTCATCATCTTGTACCTTGGAAAGGAGGCAAAGAAACAAGAGAGAGAAAAAGAAGAGGCTAGGGTTTTGGGTGTTCTTGAGCTCTAAGCTTCTAAGGTTTGAGTGGAAGAGAGGAAAAGAGAGAAGAAGGAGGTAGGAGTAGCCGGCCTTAGCTTGGCCGGCCAAGCAAGGCCGGCAGTACAAGAGCTCGGGCAGCCATGGAAGCATAGGCATGGGACAGCAGCTCGGGACAGCACACAACAACAACCCGAGCTGCATCCTAGAAGGTGGAGCACGGGACGCGTCCACGAAGCAGCAGCAGCCGTGACCTGCAGCAGCTACGGAGCGACCTGCAGCAGCGACCGCAACAAGGACGTGTCCACGGGAAGCTTCACACATCTCGGGACGCGTCTGCAGATGCATCCTGCAGCTTGAAACGGCCTTGGGGACGCGACTTATAGCAGCTCAAGCCTGGACATCACCTCATTTTGCCGGAAACTCCATTTTTTGGCCGGATTTGTTCTCAACTTTGGCCGGACTTTTATGAGTTCTCCGACAACCTTCTTCATCCGAAACTTTAGGGCTTTTACTTCCCATGTCATGATCTTGCTTCCCATATGGTTTGATTTCATTTTGGACAAGAACTTTCTAGAGGGAGAAAGCTAAGGTTAGCTTTAATAGAGGTTGTGTTCTAAATGGAGAAGATGATGGTGGCCGCTATGGGGAACCCAGAAAATTGATAAGGGAAGATCGGCTGCAACTAAAAATTCATATTTTCTGACAATCTTAGCCTCGAACCACATCGAAAAAGGGGGATTGTCTCATCCTTTTCTTTCCATTTCTTATTCAATCATCATGTTTAGCTAACTTTTAGTGTGTCGATTATATGAGATGAAATGTTATAAATTCGTGATTATGTTTAATATGATTTGATGTTTTGATTATGAATTGATGTTTATTTAATTCGATTGTCGTTTTGATCGTATTTTCATGTGTCTTGTCAAGCACTTCGCATAGTTAATAGACGAAACGAAGTATTCGATATCGATCGTAGTCTAAGTCATATTTTCATGTGTCTTGTCATGCACTTCACATAGTTAGGCGACTAGACAACACTTTCGTTGACTCGGGATTAACCGATTATGATGTTTGTTTGACTAAGTATGATCTCCGGATATACGTAGTGCTTATAGACGTCACCTTAGGAGTCGAACATCGGTTATACTTTGAACATTAAATCGGACCATACATAGTTGTAGGTTTATCATTATCGGATTCTCGGTTCGACACCTCTATCACTTATTTATCTCCCGACTCTTGTTCCTCCGACACTTCTCTTGAATCTCTCTCGCCCGTTTACTTTTATTATTTAGTTAGTTTACTTGCTTGCTTTATTCTTTTTGTTACTCTCACAATCAAAACCCCCCATTTATCTTTGTTTCCCTTCCTTTTTAGTCAAAGTTAGCTAGTGATACCTAGGCCGGCGAACGAGACTCCTTCGTTATCCAAATCACCTTCCTATCCTTGGATCGACTCCGGTTTTTACCGGTTACTACTTGATACCTCCGCTTGGGTATGCAACCTTTTCGGGTGCATCAGATTACTCGTATTGTTCACATTAACCCCGATTGGCACAACAAGATCTTTGTCAGATCGGTTAGTTTGAACCATGTTAATTCTTTCGAATTTCATGTTCATCTTAGTTGTCTGACTAGATTAGAATAACTAATTGAATTGTTCGGTCTTTAATGTTTATAAATTGAAATAGGTACCTTTCTTAGAACATCATAAAATATCAAAATCAAATATTTTATTTCTCATAAATCCAATTTCTAAGAGATGTTCAAAAGAAAAAGGAAAAATTACTAATATCTAATAAAAGTAATGCCTATAGGAGATCAAAATCCTTCTGGAGCCTTCTCAGCAACTATTGCTTCCTTAACTCTTTGACAGGTTCATCTCCTTTCAGTTAAATACTCAGCTCCCATTTGCTCCTGTCATTCATAATGAAATGAGCGCTAGGTATCCAATACCTTTAAGGGAAGTGTATTTAATTGAATCAACTTTTAACATTTTTACCTTGTTCGTATTTTCAGCTCCGTGGTTCATCTCTTCTTGGTAGCGTGGACAATCTCTTATCCATATATGAGATCTGCTACCACAGAATATACAGTTGTTGTTAGGGAGGATGGCTCTAGGTCTTCGGACTCGCCCGCCCCTTAATGTCCTAGAGCGTCTCCTTCTCCAAACGCCTTCCGTTCCCGAGTCGGTACCTTCTTGAACAATAAGAATTTCTTCTGTACTTTCAGGTACTCCGAACCTGCTTTCGGCTACTTCCAGAATATCGAGCAATCTTTCAAGGGATACTATGCCAAACTTTTTGTCAAAGTTGCATCTTACTTCGTTAAATCCATCATGTAATAAAAGTAAGATCAAGTCAACTGCAAAGTCGACTTCCATAGTTGCTCCCAGCTACTTCAAGTCTTTAAAATAATCAATCATTTCTAAAACATGAAGACGGACATTTGGATATCATATATCTTTCTGTTCGACATTGTGTGCTAAACACTTATCTTAGTTGTCGAATAATGCTATACGCATCCATGTCAATGAAATTATCTTGATATTCCTTTTCCATGGATACAAGCATCAGTGTTGTCACTGGTCCTGACCTTTATCTTGATAATGTCAGTGTGCTCATGTTCCTCTTTAGAAGAGGTTTCTGTAATTTCTGGGGTCGGTGTGTCTAATATTTCTTCTCTTCTCCCGAGAACCTTTCTTAGATTTCTTTCCCATTTAACGTAGTTTGTGTTGTTCAATTTTTCCATCACCATGTAGAGGTTGAAGATATCGTCGAATGTCATAATTAAACTACAATGCAAAGTGACTTAAACTTGTTATCCTTCAAAATTTCTAATTTTGCCATATTATTCAAAATTCTTTATCCCTTGTTTGAATAATACGATTCCAAGATCTCAATCCTTCGAAGTTAAGCGTACTAGGGCGCTTCCCTTAACCCCGTCGTCTTGAGTGAGTAACATATTTACTGATCATACTCCTATGACTCTTGGTTGATTAGTTTCACACTTGAGTGTCAAACTTAATCCTTTGCCTCAAAATCCAAAACCTTTTTGCTGACTCGTTGAGTAAAACAAGTTTAGACGCGTAGACCTCTTCATAGATCAACCCGTAATGTCCCGAGGTAAAAGTTCGCACTCTGCGGAGGCAGACCCACCATCGATGAACAAGGGATCAACAAGTGTCTTATTTCTGGGTAGGCTTATACTCAAAATTCTTTAAAGGATTATTACGTATTTTATCAGGTTTGCGTTACTGTGAACTCTACCGTAACCATTCATGATTTTTATACGTAAGTTTTTATGTGAATTCTCGTAAGAATTTCTGTAAAATCTTAGTAGAGCCTCCTAAAAGATCTCATCTCTTAGTTTATTCTTGTTCGCCTAACGGTTATTTAGGTTTTCATCCTTGAACCACCATTGATTACTCCCACTCGAATCATGATCTCATCATCCCATTCATCAATGGCTTTCTAGACCCCATACTCTAAGGATTATTTGGGCACATACTCGTTTATGCTTAGAAACAAGAATCGTTTACTTAACTAAAGGCAATACTGCATTACGCATTCACATATACATACAAAATATATGACAATCATAAATAAAGTATGTGACCTAGATTCGTTTCTAGGTTCTACTATGTTTCGTATAGCTAATCGTGGGATATTGTGACCTATCTATGTCTAATGGGCTTCTAAGTTAATTTTTGTAAAATTCGGACTTACGACCCACTTAGTTTCTTCCTTTATGATTTCTAAAATCAAACTCGGAAAAACTCTGTTTTGGGCTCTCGGATAACCCGGGTCTATGTCATAAAAAAAATGTTTAGGAATCGGAAGAAAAAGTAACAAAATCTCCCACTCGAGTCAAGGCCGAATGGGCCAAGTCAAACTCGAAAAGACTCAAGTCAAACTTGGTCAAAAGTCCCTTTGACTAGTCTTGGTCAAGGCTAGTCAACAGCCTGGACTTATCGAGATTTGGTCCTAGACCATATCGGATGGCACGTGCTAGTAGCGTCCTAGACGCGGTCTAGCACGGCATGGCCCTAGGCCATGCACGGTTGGAACGAGTATGGACGGGACGTATGTCTCGTACTCGAAGTCTGAGACTCGTCTGGACGTGCCAGACGCATCTTAGGAGCGTCTGGTAGCTTTCACACGCATCCTAGATGCATTGGTCGCTCCAGACGCATCTAGATGCGTCTGGACGCTAGTCCCTGGTCTCGATTCTAGACCGAGACCATCTGGAATTCCCAGACACGTCTGGGACGTCCTAGTCCCATTCAGACTGGGGTTCCAGACGCGTCTGGGTGTCCGAGATGCGAGCATCTCGAACTCCCAGTTCCCATTCCATCGATCAAGTCTAGAAGAAGGTGGGAGAACCATTGATTTGGTGGGAGAGCCAAAATATATTCCGTAATGTAAATCAATTACTCAGTTTCGATATACACACAAACAACTAATAAAAGTGATAAACAGTTTCCGGAACTACATGACTGAAGAGATGAAAAAAGAGATCAACCAAACTCCATTTTCTTTTATTTTTGCGGCACTGGTTGAAGGATTGATCATGAGAGAAGAACTACATCAATCGTCGAAACAAGACGATACTCGACATTCTTTGTCGATACAAAAAATCGACAAAGAAAATTGTCATTAGAGGGATTGAATTGGAGTTCAAAGCAGAAGATGTGTCTTTGCTACTCGGGATGCCAATGGAGGGGTTTGCGTACGAGGCTTTTCCAAAAAACAGTGATCAAGATCCTTTCAAGTGTCAGTGTTTGATGAAGTATTTCGGAAAGACACTTTAAGAGGCAAGGAACAAACATCAAGGAATTTCTAGTGCTGTCATAGCCAATGCAGTTGATAAATGTGCGAGAGACCAAAAACCGACAATTGATTTTTTTTTTCCGCCACTTTCCTTTTTGCGACAATGTCCGGATTTACGGTGTTTCCGAGTATCTACCTGAACTTATGGACTCGTCGATCAAACAACAGAGGTTCCTGGCCAATGATGATACATTCCTACATGATGGAGATGATCGATAAACACTCAGATGACCCGAGTAAAGCTTCGGGATGCCCAATTCTATTGCCGTTGAGATATTATATCTTCAATATCTATTTTGTTTACACAATTTTTTGATAATTCAATTAAAAACAAGCAATGTATTATGCAGAATGTATTTTTAACATTTCTTTTCATTTTTTCTTTTTTACAAGTTCTAGGTCTGCATGCGCACTAGATTGTATCTTCAAAGCTCTAGACATGTAAGGAAATACCCAAGGCTAGTGAGATGGTCAGTAGAAAACTTCATGGATGGACTGGAGTCTGATCTGGCTAAACTTGAACAAGAAAAGGTATATAAGTTCAAAACCAACAATACATGCATGTGGGGCGACGAAAATTCTTTGGACTCTACGTGTAGATTCACCGACTAATAATTAAACTATGTTATTCAGATTAGTACAGGAGAAGGCATCGGCGTACCATTTTAGTTTGACATAAGAATCTCCTTCTTGGCCAAATGCTTCATTCATTGCACTTTCTTTCCCTCGTAAGAGTAGTAATAGGGAAGATTCACACCATAGTTTTTGAGCAAATCCTTCTTCAAACTCTTGGTAGACCGATTAGGATGTCTAGTAACATCATCTAGAAGAACCTTCCCAACAAAAGAACTGCTAATTTTGGGCTTCTTCCTCTTTTTAATGAAATCGATACAGTCGTGATTTAATACCATATCTTTCAAAATGAACATGATTGGGCATTTCAATGGTACCCATCCATGAACTCGCCACTTACAGTCTTCTACAGGACAAACGACAGTGACGCGCTTTAAATCATTTTTGACAAACTTGAAATTATGACCTATGCTTATACTATATTGACGGAGGGTGAATCGAAATGCTTTAGCACCCACATGAACCAATTGACCGACTCGAGTGAATATTTTATCCCAACCATCTGATTTGAGAGTGGTGTTCTCTACTGCAGTGGATGATTCTGTTGAAAAATCCATAACTACTTCCTTAACTGCAAATACAAAAATAAATTGTGGAGTAAACATAATAAATTATAAAAATTAGAATACAAATAATGTATCATACATTATGTGTAGTGTTTAATGAAAAGTGCAATGTTTATAGTAAATACAAAGTTTTTAATAATACAAAATCTGTCTGGTTCATAATATGCATTATGAAGTTTATGCATACCAAAATAACATTGTTAATACAGAATGTGTTACGTATGAAACATACAATAAAATGTAATCAAATATGAAACGATATTGATAAATAAATAGTTTTTTATAAAATAAAATGAAAATTATGCAACTAAATGTGTTTTGAAATATACAAAACACGATATGTATAGAGCATAATTATCAGAAAAGGTTAGTAACTCTGACATCCAAAAATATCTTAACATAACTAAATGTGTTTTGATGTATATAATATACGTAATGTATATAAATATGTTGATATTCCGAATCGGTTAATAAACTTGAAATCCAAAATATCGTAATAGAATAATTATGTGTTTTGTTCTTTACAGAATAAGTTATGTTTTATAAATAAGTTGCATTTCAGAATCTGTTATTACCTAATAGTACGAAAAAGAAACTTAACATATATAAATTGATGATGAAGATGACAAAAGAAATGGAGATTAATGATAGATTTTAATCATAAAATCTTAATCAAATGTGAGAAGATGATGAAAACGGTTGGGAAGATCGAGGATGCGTTTTAAAGAGAGAAAATAAGAATAATAATAACTTACTTGATGAAGGAAGAAAGATATTTGATGAAGATGATGAAGAAAAATGATGAAGACGATTCCCAGTCGCCTTCCTACTCAGATGCGGTTCGTTTTAGAGATGGTTTTCCGTTTTAGAGAGAGAAAGATGGAGAGTTTCGTTTTTGATGAAGATGAGGAAGAAACACGATGAAGATGATTCCCAGTCGTCTTCTCTACTCAATTAGGGTTCGTTGAGGAGATGGTTTTTGGTTATGGAAGAGGGTTTTTAGTTTTAGAGGGAGAAAGTAAGAGGGTTTCGGTTATGGGAGAGAAGATTGGAGAGAGAAAATCAGAGAAACAAAAGGAAAGATAATTTTTGGGATTGTTTTTCAAAAGTGGGTTTTATCTTATATATAAGGTTATAAAGGGTAGTATGATAAAATTGAAATCATAGAAATTTGTGTTTTCTATGGAGATAGGTCAATTTGGACTAGATTTCCATTATAATTATTATTTTGCTTTAAAACCCTATATTAATATTACGGTGGACTAAATGTGGGTTTAGGTGTTATTTTTTGGACTATAAGCCCAAAAATTAGTGAAAGTATAGGACATTTTGTTATATACAGTACATAATCAAACATTTTGTACTATACATAATATTACGTCCTATTCACATTTTAAAATTCTTATACTTTCTAGGGGGATGAATAGGACATTTTTTTTACTGTGGTTAGCTGCAAATTTTGTTACAATCATATTTCCGGTACTTTTGTTCCTGTGGTTAGCTACACATTTGTTGTTGCCATACATCTTTATAATTAACTCATGACTAAAGTATCCTGACAACTATAAGATTTACAACACATTTTCTTATTTACTCACAAACATATAATGTACTAAATACAAGTTAATGCAATGAGTCTATGTGTGTAGATGAAATGTATAACATTAACTTTGGGCAACCTCCTTTGAATTCGACCTCCCTGTTGACCTGAATATTTTATCCCCAAATCCTCTAAAATATAGACGATGTAGTACAAATTTTCAAATTTAGTAGAATGGGGATCAAATCGATGTGATAAACACACAACTACATAAATATCAAATTATAGGACCCACAATGATTGTTCTAAAGGCCATTGTATGTTTCTATAGATCAACACTTACTATCTTTTATTTCGTATGATATTATGTAAAACAGACAAAAGAAAGGTTTTAAGTGATGACCTTGGAGCAAAATCTTAATGTTTTCGAGTGTTTTTGATAAACATAGTAAATCCAAGGGGGTAAATTCAATTACCAAGTAAAAAGGGGTGGTAAACTCAATTACCATTTAGTATTGAGGGCATAATACGAAAAATATGTTTTCTAACTTAACAACGAAGGTAAAAGTTTTACCTTGACCAGATTCACTCACGCTATCAGATAAGGACGAATCTGAAAAGTGTACCTTTATAAATAGGTAGTTTTGAGGCTCAGGGGAATGAAGTTATGTGTGGAAGTAGGTTCATTTGGTTTAGTTTTGTTGATAAATTAGGGGTTTCCTTTAGATAAATGACCAGAGAACAAATTTTCTTTGTACCTAATTGCCTCATGCAACTGCACCTCTCTTTTCTGAAAGCTTGTGGAAGATAATCGACGGAATTTAACACAAAATTGCGATAGTTATATACCAAAGATCTTCCATCATCATCTGTTCAGAATGCTTAAATCCAGATTTGTGTGTTTAAACTCTAAAAGTTATGAAGAGGTAAAAGACGAATTATTTGATTTATTTCTTAATTTCTTCTGATTGGTTTCCTCTAGTTTAGTTAACTTCATAAATTAGGGATATCTTTTATATTAATGATTAGGGTTTGAATTTTTCACTTACCTTCTTGTCTCTAACAAATTCTATTATCATCTTAGAGAGCTTGTTGCAGACAATCATCTTCATTCCATCCAAAAGTATGAGATATCTATCAAAGATCTTCTCTCATACCTTGTGCAGAATGCTTTAATCTAGATTTCGATGGTTAAAGTTCGAAAGTCGTGAAAGGTACAAGATGAATGATTTGATTTATTCCTTAAAGTTGTCTGGTTAGTAGATGTTCGTGTTACGTTATCCTCATTTGTCTACATAATTCCATTAGTTTTCATTCAAAGGACTTGATTATGTCAAAATTTTCCTTTTTTAAACACAAAATGGATGGTAATACCTTATTCCAAAAACTATAGGCAATATTTTCTAAATGATGATTTTCAACAGTAATCCGCTGATATAAAATCTTGACACGGTCTTTCTTAACAAGACACCTCATTTAATTTATAAAATAAAGAAAGAAATGAATTGGCTTTCACGCCCACAGTATAGCCTTAAAAGTTTATGTATGTCATTTAAGTCCTAAGATGTCTTTGATAGTGGAATGCTTATTAAATTTATGACGTATCTATCCTATGCAATGACTGTGATGACTCTGGAAGTCCACGTAAAAAAAAAATCTTTTGGAGATATAAACAAATAGAGTAAAATCTTTAACAATTCCATTTTCTCATTTTGGTGGTGAAAGAATGAGAAGATAGAATAGAAGATACCACTAATATAAACAGAAAACGAAAATGTGAAATTGTGAGAAGTGAAAGGGGTTAGTATTAGTACCACAACCTCGGCTCGATATACTCATTACAATACATATTTTCCAGTAGTTGCTCAATGAAATATATAGCACTTCAAAATCCAAGATGTCACGGATTCGATTCATGAGAGTGGTTTTCAGTACCCTCATGTAAAAATTCGTGGTTTAAGATTTAAATAAAGTATAGGTCGTGATAGCTCTTGTTATGGCCTTTAATGGTCTTATTGACCTTTAAGAACCTACTATGGCTTGTCAAGGTATAAGTATCAATCTTATAGTTCTAAAATACTCCTTTAATAATCATGATGTAGTTGGATTTTGTATTTAAATGATGCAATCAAAACCATCTAAGATGTTTTGATTTGATTAAAAATGAGTCATTTGTTACCATTAGATTTTATAAAATTGTTAGTTTAAAGATTTTTAAACTTACGTAAAGTTACTAATGCAAACTCCATTAGTCTTCCTTAATTTTATCGACAACATACTTGGCGATGTTAGTACATGTTCATTACCGAAAAACTACCAAGTCATGCTTCAAAGTTATAACATGGAACCATTCTTTGCCCCTTTACTAAAACCCCTATTCAATGTTATTATGAATTACTTAGGCAGAAAAACAAAATTTAAATATTAAATCCCCAAGTACTTTAGAAATTCGAAAGACGTTCCTCTTGCACAAGTTTAAAAATTTAGTAGAACGTGGTTCACATTTAGTTTGCTAGGTTTACCAAATTTTTATTTATTTATATGAAGTATATATAAGTTTGTGTGTGTGTCTGTGTGTGTATATATATATATATGTTGATGGGATTTTTGAAACTAATAGTGGCCTGTAGGACATTCGCTAGGACTCTTATTATGGGTAATTTAGTAGTTCTTGTTGTGTTTATCACATCCATTTGATGTATCCACAAGTCATGCAGATAGATACATCAAATCGATGTGGTAACACATAACTACCAAATTATCTAGATAATGGGAGCCATAGTAATTGTTCTAGGGGCCATTATAAGTTACATAAAATCCACCAGATACTAAATGGAAATATTAGATGAAACATACAACAAAGGATTATTGATTATTATTTAGAGTACAACATAGTACATCTTTGAGTAAGAGGCATTGACCATGCATAAAGTGATTGGAAGATGGAATTTTTATTGAGATGGAAAGAAAAATGTAACATATTCCTAGAATATTTGATCTTTGGATCTTAAAACATTGCAAGACAAATGGACATAAAAAATAAAATAAGGAGTTCCGACATTTAAGGAAAGAGTTTTTTTTTTTACAACTCGGTCGATAATAACATTGGTTAGATGCATAGAGATTTAGACTAACTGAAGAGTTACTAATGGTTATTTTATCGACCTTCCATCATTTTGATGAAAATCACTTTGGTCAACCAGTCCGCTCCTAACTACAAAATACCTGTAATCAATGTTAAATATAAATTATACCTGAAAGTAAAACCTTAAATAAAACCTGAATATTTTATCCCTGAATCCTCTAAAATATAGACGATGTTTTTAAAATTTAATAGAATGGGAATCAAATTCGGTTGCCTAAGTTGTACCATATTGATATATTTATCTGATGTATTAGTAGTATATTTGTATAACTAATGACATTTATAGAACTAACATGGGCATGTATGATATTTATTATGAATAGTTTAGTCATCCGAATTTTGTGCTTACCAGTTAATGTATCAAACAAGTCATGTAGATAAATACATCATCAAAAGGATGTGATAAACACAAAAATTACCAAAATATAATAATGTGACCCATATTAATTGTTCTAAAGGTCGTGTCATTGTAAGTTTGCTATAGATCATCACTTACTATCTTCTATTTCGTATAATGAGTTTATCTCGTATCTTAGATATTTAAGAATCTTCAGTTTTAGGATCCTCGATAGATATCTTTCCGAGTCTGTGAGATGTTTCCTCCTTTCGAGTTTCTTTAAGCACAGGTTAAGCAAAATACTTGAGATCTTCACCGACTGAAATCTTTGATAAGATTCAGGATAAAGTTGGTAAGCGTGAGACACGCTTCTACTATCCCATGTTTCGGGCATAAGGTATCATCTTGCTTGCGTGGACTTCCCTAACCTTCTCCTAAATCTCAGGGCATACCTGGTCGTATTTGAAGCAGGGCAGGGTTGAGGCTCTTAAGACGATCGTGCTGACCCCCCGATTATGGGCTTAAGTGACAGACCTCTCCGAGCTTAGCGACTTTTTGCCTTCATGCGGGTTGACCTGTTGAACTTTTTGTCATTCCTTGACTTATTGGCGTGAGTCAACCAATGACCATTTTTTTTATCAGCACAAGTCCCGCAACTCTTTTGAAGGATATATCCCTGCGGTCGAAGGAGTGTCCTTCGACCAAGATGGCAATGCGTACGATTTGGCTCATAGGATAATGATGACCTTATTTGGAAGATCAATCAGTCTGGTTCAATTAGGAGTCGGAATGCTTAGCTAGAAGCCGCTTACGACTGTCAGATCACTTCAGTTATCCGCGGCTAACATAGACCGGATCCTACAACGGGTTACACATAAGAGTGGTAACTTGAACAGAGAGAATAGACTAGTGAGAATTGGCATATAGATGGATATGATCCAGAGTGATAGTGCTTAAAAGATAAAAAAGAATCGGGTTCGACAAGGAAGCCGGGAAAAGTGCAAAACCCACTTTTGGGCCAACTAGGTCAAGCCCTTTAAGGGATTGACCTTAACCGGCCAAAGAGAGGTTTTGGGCCGGACAGAATAAGCCCATTAAGGGGCTAGTCTGCCCGGCCAAACACAGGGGAAACCCTAACAGGACTTTGGTCCTAATAGGGATTCCCGGTCAGATGGGACTCTGACAAAGCTTATCTTTTTTATGGGACTTAAGGAATCTTTATTTGAGTCAAACTCTACTATGGGATTGTCTATATAAGGACCAAGTTAGAGTTTAGAAAAGGTCTTAAATTTTCTCAGAAAGAAATCATTCTCTTGACACAACTATTGGAGAGAGGGGATTTTATAAGAAAAGTTCCCATTCTATCTATCAAGTCTAGAAGAAGGAGTTCTTTATCTCAACCTTCAAGAAGGTTCTAGCTGACCGAAAGGAGTGAGTTCAAGTTATACATTCGATGTCTCAAGTAGAGGAACTATAGTTGAAGCTCTTATCTTCCGAATACTGGTCGGAATTTAGTTCGTGGGAAAGCGAATATAGGTATTCTTCTTTCCATTCTAGTTCGTGTTTGGTTCATATAGATGATCCTGGATAACTTTGTCTTAAACATTAGATGTTTGAGATTCCTTTACCAACACTAGTTATATGATTAGGCTAGTCTTAGAGACCCAAAAACATTGAAATCTTTGTTTTTTCAAAAGGGTTTTCGAAAACTAGTTTGATGTTCAAAATACTTTGATGAAAATCATCAAAAATTTTTGATGATGAATTTCATCAAAACAGCAGCTGGAACAGTAGAAAGAAGAAGGAAGAAGACATAACTCGGTTGAGTGTTTCCAAAAATTTGGAAACACAGCTGGCCGGACTGACCAGGACGTGTCCAGCCGGTCTCAGGATAGAATCCAGAGACCCGGGGCAATCAAGACTGGGGACGTCCCAGTCCGAGACAGAGTAGGATAGTTCGAGACATACGCGCCTGGGTATTCCTAGTTGGTCTCGGTCTAGGACGCGTCTGGAGCGTCTAGGGGCATCTCAGACTTAGAGTCCGAGATGGCCCATACACGTCTTATGCACAAGACGCATCCATGGTGCAGTTAGGCATCTCGGACTTAAAATCTGAGATGGCCTAGGCCTTGTCCCATGCTAGGACGGGTCTAGAACGCGTCCAGCACGTCCAATGCCTCTCCGACTTGGGGTCTGAGAGGGAGCACAGTGTCCCGAGACCAGTCAAATGACCAAGTTTGACTTAAGTCCTTTTTCGAGTTTGACTTGGGCCTATTGGGCCTTGACTCGAGTGGGAGATTCTTTTATCTTTTTTTCCCGGTTCCAAACAGGTTTTTCCAACATTGTCCCGGGCCATCCGAGGGCCCAAAACGGAGTTTTTCCGAGGTCAATTTTAGAAATCATTAAGGAAGAAACGTACCATTAGTCTATATTTTACGAAAAATAGACTTAGAAGCCCATTAGACATAGAGATGTCAGAATTTCCCACAAATAGCTATATGGAACATAGCGAACCTAGAAACGAATCTAGGATACATACTTTATCTTATGAATGTCATATTTCTAAGCACAAGTGAGTATGTGCCCGAATAATACTTAGAGTATAAGGTCATAAAATCATTGATGCACCAAACGATGAGATCATGGTTTAAGTGGGAGTAGTCAATGGAGGTTCAAGGATGGAAATCCAAACGAACCATAGGCGAACAGGAAGTAACCTAAAAGAATACTCCCTCCGTTCCAATTTAAGAGTCCCGTATTCCTTTTTCGTCTGTCCCAAATTAAGAGTCCCATTCCTCCTTTATCATATAAAATCCATAGAGTTTCCAATTATACCCGTTTTGACAATATATAATGTATATCTATTACTTAATTAAAACAATTCGTATTTTGGTAATCTTTTAGAATGAGATAAGAATAATTTGTGTTTATGGAAACTAATCTTATATATAATGCTAATTCTTTTGAATTCCAAAAAATATGTTAAAAATTAATATGGGTAAAAACAGAAAAGTAAAAGTTATGAAAAAAAGTTACGTTTTTAAAATGGGACTCTTAATTTGGGACGGAGGGAGTAGATCTTTTAGGGGCTATACTAGGAACTAATAAATTTCTTACGCAAACTCACATATACTCTACGTATTAAATCATAAATAGTTATGTTAGAGTTCACAGTAACGCATACTTGAAATACATAATAATCCCTAAAAAGAATTTTGAGTATAAGCCTACCAGGAATAAGACACCTATTGAGCCCTTGTTCATCGATGATGGGTTGGCCTCCGCAGGGTGCCATCTTTTACCTCGGCACTGTTGGGAATTACACGTATCTAATATATAACCTAATCATGTTACTAGTGTTGGTAGCGGAAACTCCATCATCTTATGATTAACACTAGGTTGTCTAGGATCTATACATGAACATATCAATGAACTAGAATGAAGAAGAATACCTTGATTCGCTTTCCCACGAATTAAATTCCGACCAGTATTCAGAAGATAAAGAGCTTCAAGTGCAGCTCCTCTACTCGAGACACCAAATT
This sequence comes from Eschscholzia californica subsp. californica, assembly GCA_002897215.1. Classification (NCBI taxonomy): domain Eukaryota; kingdom Viridiplantae; phylum Streptophyta; class Magnoliopsida; order Ranunculales; family Papaveraceae; genus Eschscholzia; species Eschscholzia californica. Next base: position 50,681 of record BEHA01000726.1, read on the forward strand.
GTATAACTCGAACTCCCTTCTTTTGAGTCAGCTAGGACCTTCTTGAAGGTTGAGATGAAGAACTGTTACTTCTAGACGTGATAGAGAGAATGAGAACTTTTTCTCTAAAATCTTCTTCTCTATAAGATGTGGGAGAGAGATGATTTTCTTCAGAAAAAATTCCACACCTTTTCTGAACTCATAACGAGGCTTTATAAGGCATTACCTTAGTAGAGTCCTACTCAAATAAGGAATCCTAAAAAGTCTCTTCAGAAAAGATAAGCACAAGTTAGTGTTTAAATTAACCGGGACTCCCTTTTATGGGGAAAACCCTAATTAGGGTTCCCCATTGATATGGCCAGCTAGAGCAGCGCTTAATGGGTTTGCTCTGTCCGGCCCAACCTTCTATCCTGGCCGGCCAGGGATCTCCCCTTAAGGGAATCCCAGTTTGCCCCTTCAAAGTGGGTTTTTACCTTTTTCGGACTCCTCTTTCGAGCCCGATTCTTTCTATCTTTTAGACTGGATTATATCCATCTATTTACAAGTTCCAATCAGTCTATTCTCACTGTTCAAGTTACCAATTCTTATGTGTAACCTGTTGTAGGTTCCGGTTTATGTTAGCCACGGATAACCGAAGTGATCCGACAACTGTAATCGCCTTCTATTTAAGCATTATGACTCCAAATTGAACCGGATTGATTGATCTTCCAATAAGGTCATCATTATCCTATGAGCCAAATTGTTGGCATTGTCATCTTGGTCGAAGGACGTTGGTTTAGAAGGATATACTTTCAGACTCCAAGGTCATATTTCCTCCAGTCTCCTACTTGTACTTAGAACAAGTGCAATGCTCGATTCTCATGTCTTTCATATCTCATCTCATACATCATACTTATCAGACTTTCTTGATCGGGAGGACAAACTGTCAAATCAATTGATTAAGGTTTAATCCATTTAAGCACGACCATGCATTTCCAGTTGTCATTCCTCAAGTGGCCTAGAGATAATTTATCCTAATTCTCGTTAGGAAGACATATTCCATTCTTGTACTCCCACTCAATTTCATGTCTATCCTGTCTTACCCGCCCTCCATTTTTATAACCTCTTGTTACGGCACGGTGTTTGACGGGACCAAGGCTTGACATTCGTTGTCCAATAGATGTCCTGGACTAAGGTTATTTTATAACGGAATGCTTCCATGTTCACTTAGCAGGGTTTATTTCATTAGATTACGTACCTAATAATAACGGAATGCTTCCATGTTCACTTTGCAGGGTTTAAAGGCTTGTTGCATACGCTAAATGCAACCGGGATGCCTTCGAAAGTGAGTTAGGCTTTTGTTTTGTTTTATTTGCTCGAGGACTATCAAAGTTCAAGTTTGGGGATCTTGATGTGACACGAAAATGTCACATTTGGAGAGCCTAACTTAGACTAATTAGTCCTTTTCGAGTGTTATCAATAATATTTTATGTGTTTTTCTTGTTAGGTATCATTTTTGGAGATAAACATGTAAATCGGAATAAAGGGAACGAATTGTCACTATCATTTCATGTGCCGAAAACGAGAGAAAAAGATTTCAAGAAAATCATATGACAAGTGGAGTCAATGACGAGTCCGATGGTGAAAACGGAAGTCAATTCCGAGTTCGGACGAGGAAGTTATAAAAGAAAGAAGTCCGAGGGTATTTCTAGTCCTTTGTGAGAATTTGAAGATGTAGAGACAAGTATGGAGGCACTCTCTTGGTTTCTAAATCAAAGCCAAAGATCCCAAGCAAGAATGACAAAGAAGAATTATATGGGCACCCTCTCTTTATGGATCAAAGTCAACAAAGTCTAAAGAAGTTGACGAAGTCAAGGGACCCTAAGGTTTGAGTAGTAAACACAAGTTAGAGTTTACTATTCATCATCTTCGAGGTTGGAAAGGAAGCAAAGAGTTAGAGAGAGAAAAGGAGGCAAGGGGCTAGGGTTCTTCATCACCAAAAGAAGAGCTTGAAGAAAGAGGTAAAAAGAGAGTAAGAGGAAGGAGGAGCCGGCCCAAGCATAGGCCGGCCTAGCTTTGGCCAACCGAGCAGCAGCTCGGGCTGTTGCTCGAGCAGCTATCGGAGCACGGGATGTGCAGCACGGACCAGACCGCACGGAACAGCAGCAACCCAGCACACACAGGAGCAACAGCTCTTGGTTCTTCAACTTGCACAACAACTTCCATGGGAAGATCTGCTCGGGACAGCACGCTCCAACTCCGGGACGCATCTGCAGCTCGGGCCAGCAACTCCGGGACGCGGCTGAAACACGGGAGCTCTTGTTATTGTGAGAAGTAAAATCTTTTGGAGAGATAAACAAATAGAGTAAAATCCACGTAAAAATAAAAATCTTTTGGAGAGATAAACAAATAGAGTAAAATCTTTAACAATTCCATTTGGTCATTTTGGTGGTGAAAGAATGAGTAGATAGAATAGAAGATACCACTAATATAAACAGAAAACGAAAATGTGAAATTGTGAGAAGTGAAAGGGGTTAGTATTAGTACCACAACCTCAGCTCGACATACTCATTACAATACATATTTTCCAGTAGTTGCTCAATGAAATATATAGTACTTCAAAATCCAAGATGTCACGGATTCGATTCATGAGAGTGGTTTTCATTACCCTCATGTAAAAATTCGTGGTTTAAGGTTTAAATAAAGTATAGGTCGTGATAGCTCTTGTTATGGCCTTTAATGGTCTTATTGACCTTTAAGAACCTACTATGGCTTGTCAAGGTATAAGTATCAATCTTATAGTTCTCAAGTACTCCTTTAATAATCATGATGTAGTTGGATTTTGTATTTAAATGATGCAATCAAAACCATCTAAGATGTTTTGATTTGAGTAAAAATGAGTCATTTGTTACAATTAGATTTTAAGAAATTGTTAGTTTAAAGATGTTTGAACTTACTTAAAGTTACTAATGCAAACTCCATTAGTCTTCCTTAATTTCATCGACAACATACTTGGTGATGTTAGTACATGTTCATTACCGAAAAACTACCAAGTCATGCTTCAAAGTCATAACATGAAACCATTCTTTGCCCCTTCACTAAAACCCCTGTTCAATATTATTATGAATTACTTAGGCAGAAAAACAAAATTTAAATATTAAATCCCCAAGTACTTTAGAAATTCGGAAGACGTTCCTCTTGCACAAGTTTTTAAAATTTAGTAGAACGTGGTTCACATTTAGTTTTCTAGGTTTAACAAATTTTTATTTATTTATATGAAGTATATATAAGTGTGTGTGTGTGTGTATATATATATATGTTGATGGGATTTTTGAAACTAATAGTGGCCTGTAGGACATTCGCTACGACTCTTATTATGGGTAATTTAGTAGTTCTTGTTGTGTTTATCACATCCATTTGATGTATCCACAAGTCATGCAGATAGATACATCAAATCGATGTGGTAACACATAACTACCAAATTATCTAGATAATGGGAGCCATAGTAATTGTTCTAGGGGCCATTATAAGTTACATAAAATCCACCGGATACTAAATTGAAATATTAGATAAAACATACAACAAAGGATTATCATTATTACTTTAGAGCACAACATAGTACATCTTTGAGTAAGAGGCATTGACCATGCATAAAGTGATTGGAAGATGGAATTCTTATTGAGATGGTACGAAAAATGTAATATATTCCTAAAATATTTGATCTTCAGATGTTAAAACATTGCAGGACAAATGGACATAAAGAATAAAATAAGGAGTTCCGAAATTTAAGGAAAGTGTTTTTTTTTACAACTCGGTCGATAATAACATTGGTTAGGTGCATAGCGATTTAGACTAACTGAAAAGTTACTAATGGTTACTTTATCGACCTTCCATTATTTTGATGAAAGTCAATTTGGTCAACCAGTCCGCTCCTAACTACAAAATACCCGTAATCAATGTTAAATACAAATTATATAGGAAAATAAAACCTTAAATTAAACCTGAATATTTTATCCCTGAATCCTCTAAAATATAGACGATGATTTTAAAATTTAATAGAATGGGAATCAAATTCGGTTGGCTAAGTTGAACCATATTGATATATTTATCTGATGTATTAGTAGTATATTTGTATAACTAATGACATTTATAGAACTAACAAGTCATGTAGATAAATACATCATCAAACGGATGTGATAAACACAACAACTACCAAAATATAATAATGTGACCCATATTAATTGTTATAAAGGTCGTGTCATTGTAAGTTTGCTATAGATCATCACTTACTATCTTCTATTTCGTATGATGAGTTTATCTCGTATCTTAGATATTTAAGAATTCTTCTATTTTAGGATCCTCGATAGATATCTTTCCGAGTCTGTGAGATGTTTCTTCCTTTTGAGACTCTTTAAGCACAGGTTAAGCAAAATACTCGAGATCTTCACCGACTGAAATCTTTGACAAGATTCAGAATTAAGTTAGTAAGCGTGAGACACGCTTCTACTATCCCATGTTTCGGGCTTAAGGTATCAGCTTGCTTATGTGGACTTCCCTAACCTTCTCCTATATCTCAGGGCAGACCTGGTCGTATTTGAGGCAGGGCAGGGTTGAGTCTCTTAAGACGATCGTGCCGACCTCCCGATTTTGGGCTTAAGTGACAGACCTCTTCGGGCTTAGCGACTTTTTGCCTTGATGCGAGTTGACCCGTTGGACTTTTGGTCATACCTTGACTTATTGACGTGAGTCAACCAATGACCATTCTTTTTATCATCACAAGTCCCGCAACTCTTTTGAAGGATATATCCTTGCGGTCGAAAGAGTGTCGTTCGACCAAGATGGCAATGCGTACGATTTTTCTCATAGGATAATGATGACCTTATTTGGAAGATCAATCAGTTTGGTTCAATTAGGAGTCGTAATGCTTAGCTAGAAGCCGCTTACGACTGTCGGATCACTTCATTTTTCCGCGGCTAACATAGACGGGATCCTACAACGGGTTACACATAAGAGTGGTAACTTGAACGGCGAGAATAGACTAGTGAGAACTAGCATATAGATGGATATGATCCAGAGTGATAGTGCTTAAAAGATAGAAAAGAATTGGACTCGACAAGGAAGCCCGGAAAACTGCAAAAGACTGATAGTGCTTAAAAGATAGAAAAGAATCGGACTCGACAAGGAAGCGCGGAAAACTGCAAAACCCACTTTTGGGCCAACTAGGTCAAGCCCTTTGAAGGATTGACCTTAGCCGGCCAAATAGAGGTTTTGGGCCGGACAGACTAAGCCCATTAAGGGGCTAGTCTGCCCGACCAAACACAGGGGAAACCCTAACAGGACTTTGGTCCTAATAGGGATTCCTAGTCAGATGGGACTCTGACAAAGCTTATCTTTTTTATGGGACTTAAGGAATCTTTATTTGAGTCAAACTCTACTATGGGATTGCCTATATAAGGACCAAGTTAGAGTTCAGAAAAGGTGTTGAATTTTCTCAGAATGAAATCATTCTCTTGACACAACTATTGGAGAGAGGGGATTTTATAGGAAAAGTTCCCATTCTATTTAGGGTTAATTCCGTTTTGGCCCCCGATTTGTGACCAACTGGCCTTTTTGGCCCCGAATTGTGTCCGGCAGTTCGTTTTGACCCCAAAAAATTCCTAAATGGCCCCAAATTTTTTCAACCTCCCAATTCTTCCCCCATGGCATTTCTGTAATTATTTTTTTTTCTTTTTCTTTGTCCACCTCATCTAACCATTACCTCATCACTCTGTCCACCTCACCCTTCTTCTCCGGCGAAAAGTTGCCAAAAAAGAGAAAGGTGAAGGGTTAGAGAGAGAGGGGGTTAGAGAGAGAAGAAGAAGAAGAGAGAGAAAAAAAGAGATGAAGAAGAGAGAGAAATGAAGAAGATGAAGATTTTTTTTTTTTTTTGGTAAAAGTGGCCGGCCGGAATTTTTTATTCCGGCCGGCAACTTTTCGCCGGAGAAGAAGGGTGAGGTGGACAGAGTGATGTGGTAATGGTTAGATGAGGTGGACAAAGAAAAAGAAAAAAAAAATAATTACAGAAATGCCATGGGGGTAGAATTGGGAGGTTGAAAAAATTTGGGGCCATTTAGGAATTTTTTGGGGCCAAAACGAACTGCCGGACACAATTCGGGGCCAAAACGGCCAGTTGGTCACAAATCGGGGGCCAAAACGGAATTAACCCTTCTATTTATCAAGTCTAGAAGAAGGAGTTCTTTATCTCAACCTTCAAGAAGGTCCTAGCTGACTGAAAGGTGGGAGTTCAAGTTATACATTCGGTGTCTGAAGTAGAGGAACTATACTTGAAGCTCTTATCGAATACTGGTCGGAATTTAGTTCGTGGAAAGCGAATAAAGGTATTCTTGTTTCCATTCTAGTCCATCTTTAGTTCATGTATATGATCCTGGATAACTTAGTCTTAAACATTAGATGTTTGAGATTCCATTACCAACACTAGTTAGATGATTAGGGTACTCTTTGAGACATGTAAAACCCAACAATGGCATCTGGAGACGTTTGCATGAAACTAACTTTGGCTAATACGAATTAGATTCAAACTTGAAATTGCTAGATAGAATTGTCTGAATAATGATTCGAACAAGTTTTCTATTAGTTTAAATATGATATAGATGTAATCAATTCGGGTTTGGAATGGGATTCAAAGACCCAAAAACAATGAAATCTTTGTTTTTTCAAAAGGGTTTTCGAAAACTAGATTGATGTTCAAAACATTTTGATGAAAATCATCAAAAAATTTTGATGATGAATTTCATCATAACAGCAGCTGGAACAGTAGAAAGAAGGAAGAATTTGGAAACACTGCTTGCCGGATTGACCAGGATGTGTCCAACCGGTCTCAAGATAGAATCCCGAGAAATCAAGACTGAGGACGTCCCAGTCCGAGCCAGACTAGGAGTCAAAGATTTTATAATCTCGGACAACCGAGCGCGTCCAAGACGCGTCTGGGTAGTCCCAGTCCGAGACAGAGTAGGATAGTTCGAGACATACGCGTCTGGGTATTCCTAGTTGGTCTCGGTCTAGGGCGCGTCTGGAGCGTCTAGGGGCATCTCAGACTTAGAGTCGGAGATGGCCCACACCCGTCCTATGCACAGGACGCATCCATGATGCAGTTAGGCATCTCGTACTTAAAATCTGAGATGGCCTAGGCACTGTCCCATGCTAGGACGGGTGTAGAACGCGTCCAGCACGTCCAATGACTCTCCGACTTGGAGTCTGAGAGGGAGCACAGTGACCCGAGACCAGTCAAAGGACTTTGACCAAGTTTGACTTAAGTCCTTTTTCGAGTTTGACTTGGGCTATTGGGCCTTGACTCGAGTGGGAGATTCTTTTACCTTTTCTCCCGGTTCCAAACAGGTTTTTCCGACATTGACCCGGGCCATCCGAGGGCCCAAAACGGAGTTTTTCCTAAATCAATTTTAGAAATCATTAAGGAAGAAACGTAATATACCATTAGTCTATATTTTACGAAAAATAGACTTAGAAGCCCATTCGACATAGAGATGTCAGAATTTCCACAAATAGCTATATGGAACATAGCGAACCTAGAAACGAATCTAGGATACATACTTTATCTTATGAATGTCATATTTCTAAGCACAAGTGAGTATGTGCCCGAATAGTACGTAGAGTATAAGGTCATAAAATCATTGATGCACCAAACGATGAGATCATGGTTTAAGTGGGAGTAGTCAATGGAGGTTAAAGGATGGAAATCCAAACAAACCATAGGCGAACAAAAAGTAACCTAAAAGAATAGATCTTTTGGGGGCTATACTAGGAACTAATAAATTTCTTACGCAAACTCACATATACTCTAGGTATTAAATCATAAATAGTTATGTTAGAGTTCACAGTAACGCATACTTGAAATACGTAATAATCCCTAAAAAGAATTTTGAGTACAAGCCTACCAGGAATAAGACACTTGTTGAGCTCTTGTTCATCGATGATGGGTCTGCCTTCGCAGGGTGCCATCTTATGATCAACACTAGGTTGTTCAGGATCTATACATGAACATATAAATGAACTAGAATGAGGAAGAATACCTTGATTCCCTTTCCCACGAACTATATTTTGACCAGTATTCGGAAGATAAAGAGCTTCAAGTGCAGCTCCTCTACTCGAGACACCGAATTGTATAACTCGAACTCCCTTCTTTTGAGTCAGCTAGGACCTTCTTGAAGGTTGAGATGAAGAACTGTTACTTCTAGACGTGATAGAAAGAATGGGAACTTTTTCTCTAAAATCTTCTTCTCTATAAGATGTGGGAGAGAGATGGTTTTCTTCAGAAAAAATTCCACACATTTTCTGAACTCATAATGAGGCTTTATATAGGGATTACCTTAGTAGAGTCCTACTAAAATAAGGAATCCTAAAAAGTCTCTTCAGAAAAGATAAGCACAAGTTAGTGTTTAAACTAACCGGGACTCCCTTTTATGGGGAAAACACTAATTAGGGTTCCCCATTGATATGGCCGGCTGAAGCATCCCTTAATGGGCTTCCTCTGTCCGTCCCAACCTTCTATCTTGGCCGGCTAGGAATCTCCCCTTATGGGAATCTCTGTTTGCCCCTTAAAAGTGGGTTTTTACCTTTTTCGGACTCCTCTTTCGAGCCCGATTCTTTCTATCTTTTAGACTGGATCTTATCCATACAAGTTCCCATCAGTCTATTCTCACTGTTCAAGTTACCAATTCTTATGTGTAACCCGTTGTAGGTTCCGGTTTATGTTAGCCGCGGATAACAGAAGTGATCCGACAATCGTAATCGCCTTCTATTTAAGCATTATGACTCCAAATTGAACCGGATTGATTGATCTTCCAATAAGGTCATCATTATCTTATGAGCCAAATCATTGGCATTGTCATCTTGGTCGAAGGACGTTGGTTTAGAAGGATATACTTTAAGACTCCAAGGTCATATTTCCTCCAGTCTCCCACTTGTACTTAGAACAAGTGCAATGCTCGATTCTCATGTCTTTCATATCTCATCTGATACGTCATACTTATCAGACTTTCTTGATCGGGAGGAAAAACTGTCAAATCAATTGATTAAGGTTTAATCCATTTAAGCACGACCATGCATTTCCAGTTGTCATTCCTCAAGTGGCCTAGAGATACTTTATCCTAATTCTCGTTAGGAAGACATATTCCATTCTTGTACTCCCACTCAATTTCATGTCTATACTGTCTTACCCGCCCTCCGTTTTTATAACCTCCTGTTACGACACGGTGTTTGACGGGACCAAGGCTTGACATTCCTTACATAAAACGAGCGAGTACTCATGTTTTGAGGAATCTCTTTGATTTGCTAAATAAGAGTTACGACGTTCATATCTTCAACTTCTTGAACTACTCTAACTTGGTGGGTTCCAGTGTATCCTATACACTGATGAAGTTGACTTGAATTCTCCAATTCTTATAGCCCAAGAAACAACGCTATCTTGTCAATCACTCATGTTAGTCTTCTTAAGTCATCGTTGTCCAATCGATGTCCTGGACTAGGGTCATTTTATAACGGAATGCTTCCATGTTCACTTACTAGGGTTTCTTTCATTAGATCACGTATCTAATAAACCTGCCTGGAACTTTCCATTATTTTTGGACTGTCGTCTAAATTCTAAATCAAAATTTAGATGACGAAATAAATTTACTTTATTTCGGATAACAAGAGTTTGTAAAAGTGAGTTCCCCGCGTAAACTCTTTACGTGCCCAGTTTTACAAGTCTCTTAGGGTAGTCTTTCATGACCCTAAATCCTTAGATTCGTACATCTTCCATGTTCGATCTGAGGTGACAGTTTAGTTTTGTGGATTTAATCGACATTTTTGTTTTCACTTCGTTTGTCATTATCATGCTGAAGAACGTCTTCGTCAGCTTTTACGATAGTGTTAGTTTTCTTAAACTGAAACTAACACTTCCTAAGTCCTAATTGTTATTTCTTTACTAGTAGAGTTTGCAACGACTCCCACTGTGAAAAACTTCTTTTCCACAAGATTGTCCTTCCTAAAAGATTCCTATCTTTTTTTCGGAAGATTGCTTTTATGTCTTTCTTCAACTTTTACTTTCAGAGATAGTTTTCTTACATACTCCAAGTATTCTGGGAACTTCTCTGTTGTCTTATGGGTGATGTCATCAAATACTTATGTATTTCTAGATGTGTGGGTAAACATCGATCATCTTTATAGTCGATCTTATGTCTCGTGACATTAGTATTCCCTCATGTGTGCTTTTGCTCATCAGAATTCCAAATTCTGATTTCTTGCTTAGCAGTGATCCATGAGAGACGGGTATAATCTCTCTTTTAAGAGTATTTCTAGTTAAACTTATTCAAAACTTCTTTTGAAAGAGTCTTTATCATCTGTTAATCTATAACTCTATAGACTTCGATGCCACAATCAATCGCATATACACGGTATTATTTAATGTAAAATAACAAACGAAAAAAAGATCATTGAGTGACCATGACGATGGCGTTGTCGATCTTTTCAATTGAAATCATTTCTTTGATGCTATTCAGTAGCACTTTGAACTTGTTATAACAATCCCACTACGAATTTATCCCACTTATCTACAAAGCTAATACGTCTATCCGAAAATAGTTCATTTGTATCCGACCATGCTATTATTTTTCATTCGTGAAAAACCTCATCCACTATCTCATTAAGCTAATCAGTCTTATCATCACCATTGTTATCACCACAACCACCTTCTTTATGAATAAGGTCGCATGAGACCTGACATTCTTTTGTTACATGACATGTGCATAAGATAGGATTTGCATCTGGATACACAAATTTTATCGCATTCATCAGAGCTTGTTCTTCGTCAATGATAGAAGAGGAAAGGAGATCACAAATTTTACACAACAGCCTAAACCTTGTGGAACCCATATATAGTGTCTTGTATTTTGCTAAGACGTAAATGTACATTCTATTGTGAACATTTTCAACTTCAAGCAGAGGGTGCCTATACTGATTTATTTGTACGTGTAGTCAAGGATCAATATTTGAAGGAAACATTGAGCAAGTTCCACGCACTTTGGATGTGAGAAAAAAAAACTTCCTCACAACTATACTTAAGGAGGTAATGGCATATGGTTGAGAACTTCATAAATTATTACATTACCGATGTCCTTTCACTTTGTTTTTTTTTTCAACTTAGACCTCTCGTTCTACAAAGTTACCCTTGAAGCAATATTTTCTGGGTTTTTTGTTTGAGATGCAACAAAACTTGTTTGGGGCGTACTCCACTTTTTTTCAATCTCTTAAAATTTCTCGGCCATCCTCCATCAACCTCGAAAGAAATGCATTACCTTTGAGATCTTGAGCTAGTGGGTGGTTGTGACGTCCAATCAATACTTCAACATTCCACTTGTTGTGTTCCACACATTTTACATTAACAAAAAAAGGGCAGTCACCCTTTGAAAAACTTGTGAGTGTCTTTACTAAAAAACCAAAAAAGTTATGTTGCCTTCATTATTTATATTTTTTTATCAGATATTTGTACTAGGACAAAGAGACTGCGCTTCGCCATTGCCATGCACTACTCAACAACTGATTCTCTTTACTAAAAAACCAAAAAATTAGAAAGAGTTTTGTCAATCAATTTACAATGCATAAAACAAAGGGTTTTTTGAGTTTACCCCCCCTGTCACTATTTGGTAATTAAGTTTTCCCACCTCACTAATTTGTAATTTAGTTTACCCCCTTCCGTTATTAAATTCCGTTAGAATCCTGTAAAAGACTAAATTTTATGACCAAATTGCCCTTAAAATATTAAATTACGAAAATGTCCTCGTTTTGACTAAGAAAGAATTGATCATTTGACCCGAAAAATTTGGTCCGTCTATTTTGACCCGCAAAGTCCACTTCTCTTCCTCACTGCGCTCCTTCTCTTCTCCTTTCATATTCATCTTCAACTTGAAGATAAAGTCAAAACCCTAGAAATTCTCTCTCTAGAATTCTTCATCTTCACACAATCAAGGCATTTAGGACAACATTCTTTCTCTCATCAAAACAAACCCAAATCACCATCCTAGAAAGAGAATAATGTTTCCATGGAATTTCAATCCCATATTCAAAATTAATTCAACCAATCTGATTAACCCAACAAAACCATCTCAATTTCTGCATCAAACCCACCTCCATACGATCTTCAATCATCCAAATTTGACCCCGTTAAAGATTCAATTGTTTCTCGTGAAATGGCCCGTCGTAATACGAAGGATATGATCACTTGATTTAATCTTAAAGCAGGTATTGTTTTGAGGGAGTAATTTTGAGTTCATTTCTTGTAGTGACTACGGGTGGATCATTTTCAGGGGTTATATATGCTCAAATAAATTAAATTTTGATTTAGGGGTAATATTAATTGTCAGGGTTCTTACCTAAAAGACTATTTAGATAATGAGTATGGATAAATCCTTCTGTTTGTTAGTATGTGAACGAAGAGGGCTTGGGCTTTAGAACTATTGGTCATAAATCATGTTTTTTAGAATGTTTGATGAGAACAACTGTCAATATGCAGAGATTTGTTTGGTTAAAGAAAGTATTGCTGTAAAAATTTAAGGTTTGACGACTTTTGTTTTGTGTTGAAAATTTTGTCTCAATAAGAAGATGAAGTTCGGTCCAACTGAATAGAAGGAAGAAGAAGAAGAATATGAAAGGAGAAGAAGATGAAAGGAAACATGGGCGGAACCAAGATCCCATAAGTGGCCGCGCAGGCCTAAAGTTTATAAAGCAGAGTGAGAGTTGGAACCAAAATGAAAATGAAAAAAAAAAAAAGAAAGGAGGCAGGCCGTGAGATTTGAACTCATGTCTTTGGGTTGGAAGCATGCAAACTCCACCAACAAAGCTAAATCAAACTGTTGTAGATATTGGTAGTGTAACTTGTATATTGGCAGTTGCCCAACCTGGTCTCCACATAGTTCCGCCCCTGAAAGGAAAAGAAGACAGAAGCAGACGAAGAAGGGAGAATGAGCTTGGGAAAGAAGATGAAAGAGGAAGCGAAGGAGCGCAACAGTAGACTTTCGGGTCAAAATAGACTGACTAAGTCAATCGGATCAAATAACCAATTCTTACCTCAAAACGAGGACATTTTGGTAACTTGATAGGATTTGCGTATCTACTTCTTATCCTAGTTGTTCCATCTCATTATTGTCCATGATTATGCTTCCATCACGGTCGTCCCTTTCTTTATCTTTTTTCTTTCTTAGTTAGTAAATCAGACAAGTTTCGTCCTTCTTCAATTTGTTTGCTCCGGATCGGGGTATGAGAAATTAACAATTCAGAGTTAGTAGTAAACAAATCAGAACCTAATAGCAAATAGGTCAGAACTTAACAGTGAGTTAGAACTTAAAAGTAAACAAATAGAAATTTAAAAGTAAGCAAGCTAGAACTTGCGGCGAGTAAATCGGAACCAATGATAGAAGCAGACACGGGTCTTCTATAGTCCTAGAACTAGCTCTTAACGTTATGGTTCGAAGCAATAAATTGATTTTTCAATCAATTTGTTTTGGTGTCAAGATTAATGAGGATAGTTTCGCAGGACTACGTGTGTGTGAACAGATTGTAAGGTCTATATGTAGTCGTTGAAAGTTTGGTCAAGATTGACCTGTCTCTAGTACATCATGAAATCACAAGAAACAAGAAAAGGAAAGCAAGAGAGTTATAGTGTGAGTGCGAGAACTTCTCTTTCGGTCCGATTGAGAGGTCTTAGAGGGTGTTTGATTTTATCACTCATAAGTGCTACCACTTACTAAGTGATAAAAATTTGTAGTGTTATGTCGTTTGTTTTTCACCACATCTAAATGTTTGATTTTTGGTTTTATATTGATTTTGAATGTTATAAAAACGAGTAATTATCTAATTTGACCTTAAATTATTTAAATATTAGCATTTCATACTAATTCATTAAGCTCGTGAGTTTAGGTATAAGAGGACTAATAAGATTAATTAATACTTTGTGTCGAAAATATAAATAACAAACAAGGATTAATCATGAAAGGAGAAATAGGATTAATCAGTTCGGGTGATTTTATAATTAGTGAACGAGGAGAGATGAGAATAATCTAGGAGAAAATTTTAGGTGAAGAATGGGACACGAAGAGGAAGAATCTTTACCAGAGCCATAAAGAAATATTGTATTTACCAATGAGGTTTTGGTGTTTGTTATGATTATATGGTCTTTGTTATATTAGGTGAGGGATAAAGATGTCTTTTTTATCACTTATTATGTAAGTTCAAAAAAATAAGCTCGAATTTGGAGCTTACTATTTTGCACTTACTTTGCCACCACTGAAAAGTGATTTTCATTTATTAAGTGAAAAAACAAACGACCTAACATTGTCGACCCGCACTTAACAAGTGAAAATCACTTAATAAGTGAAAAAATTAAACACCTTCTTAGACGTTGGCGAGTAACCAAGTCGTTATGGAATATTCCCCCCTAACAGGCAATCGACCTCCTTATATCAGTGACTGAAATTTCCTTTAGAAGATTGTTGGTTTCCCTATAGCAAAGAAGGGTTCATAATGGGTTGGCGGTTTTGAGTAATATAGCAAATAGGGTAAAATCCATAAATCAGACATGTATCATATGCTCAACTGATCGAGAGACTATTAATCATTTGTTTGGGGAATGTCAAATGTTCAAAACATTGACGCAATTAAGCTAGTGAGGAGATCCAAAGACATGTAACAGTAGATCCAATAGCAACTTTGAGTCATTTACTTGAACAAGGTGAAAGTGAAAATGAAACTTGGAAAGAATATACTCATCTTATCTGGTTCTGGTGGAAGTCTAGAAACGATCGACACTTTAATGGAAAACAAATAGATCTCAGATCTATTCTTCATCGATCTTCTCTAGCCGTAAGGTATACCAACGATCTCCTCCAATTTACAATAATTCTGACACATTATCGCAGGTACAAACATGGATGCCTCCACCTCCAGGTCAAGTAAAAATCAACGTAGATGGGGCTTATTCTTCAAAAAGAGCTTCGGCTGGTGTTGTGGCAAGGTTGTCGTCCGGTGATGTGCTAGAACAAAGGACTAGCAGTTTCTCTCCTATTTCTCCTCTACATAGTGAACTTCAAGCTTTCAAACTGGGGATCAACTTAGCAACTGATTTAGGGTTAGAAGGATATATATTGGAAGGAGATTCCATTACCATCATTGGATATTTTAAGGACTGCTCGGATGTCGTCCCTTGGCACTGTTGGATCAAATCTCGGAATTACGTGTTCGGATGCAACACGGACACGCGTTGCTGAAGTTTTGTCACATAACGTGTAATTCATTGGCACACACGTTGGCATCATCTTCCGGTCCATATAACTAGCAAGATGCAAGTTATAGCCTTTAGTTGAATGTTTTTACTTTTCGGCCTCTATCTTAACGTTTTTTGGACTGTTTTTGTAAACGTCTTTTTTTAAATGCAAGGTTTTATTCCAAGAAAAAAGCAAATGAAGATGTCCCTTTGCAAAAACAGATTTTCCCCTTAATGAAACTTCCTTTTCTTCCTTGTTCAAGCGTGAGTCCTCCATAGAAGTCCAGTTCCAAGTTTTCTCTGTCTAAAGAATCACCACAATCGGCTAAAACCCCTAGCAAGCCTTAACCAAAAAATCGAATTCCAAGTAAAGTCTAACATTTATTCAACGGTCGATGCTAGTCCAAAATCCTTTGCAAAATAATAAACGGTGATGCCCCGGTATTTATGTACCACCCTCTCGCAAAATAACGCTTTTCTATATGAGTTAATTCCTATTTGGCCCCCTACTTTATGGCCAGCTTCCTTCTTGGCCCCCTATTTCTTGTAAATTCAAAGTCGGCGACCTGGAAAGATTAAAAAAAAAAGTTCGCTCTCTCTCTCTTTCTCTCTAAAAACTCCGGCGAAGGAGTTTCCCTTCGTCAGAGTCGTGAACAGACTGATCAAGGTCTGTTCGTGAACATACCAGATCGGTCTGTTCACGAACCGACCGACTCCGGCGAAGGGAAATTTCTTCGCCGGAGTTTTTAGAGAAAGAGAGAAGAGAGGCTTTTTTTTTTTTAAGTGTTTGGGTCACCGGCCGAAAAAATTTTCTTGTCGGCGACCTTTGTCAGAGAAGATAAAGATGAGTTGGATAGTGAGAGAGAGAGAGGTGAGTTGGAGAGAGAAAAGTGAGGTGGAGAGAGATGTGAGGTGGAATTTCTTTTTTGGAAATAATTTTATTTTGAAAAATCATATATAGGAAGGGTACTTACGACATTTCCACCAAAATAGGGGGCTATATTTGAATTTATCATAAGGGAAGCTGGTCACAAAGTAGGGGGCCAAATAGGAATTAACTCTTTTATATCTTAGTGTATAAGTCGATGACTTTCATCAAACCACTTAAACTTGTGAATTTCCTCACACACATGATATCTCGAAAATTCGTTCAGTGTAATATTACATTGCTTATATGTTTAATACTATTCTTCGTGGCAAAATAAGTAAGTGAATGTCTAAAAATCTGGAGCAAGGAATTCCAACTGCCAGATTTCGTGGTAATCTCATAAAAATTTTGCCTTTCAGAAGAAAGGGGTTAACGAAATTTAGAGAAAAAAAGCCTAATTCCACATGGGGTAGTAAGTAAAAAGGTCAAAATAATATTGAAAATGAGTAGAAAAGCACAAAACATTTGAAAATTATTATTCAAGTCAAAAAGTATACAAAGACTAAAATACCCCCTTTGTCATTTTGTGTAATTAAATTCTTTTATTTTTCTTTAAACTTTAAATCGATATAACTTTTGTTTGAGATGTCGGATTTCTATAAAAATTATATATTTAGAAATGATTTTTCATTAGCTTTCTAACAAGATCCACTTTCAATATTTTTTTTTCGAAAAAAAACCCTGAAAAAACGACGTTTTTTCTCTAACGCTTTTTTGCAAACGTGTTTGCAGCAATCTGTTCTGCAAACGTGTTTGCAGCGATCCGTTTCTGCAAACGTGTTTGCAACAATCCGTTCTGCAAACATGTTTGCAACAATCTTCACTAGAAGATGCCATGAATGTTTGTATCTCTCTCTCTAAAAAACACTACTTAAACTCAAACCTCATGATATTCATTCAAATGTTGAATGAATTTCATAAGGAACTTACTAAGTAATAAGTACTAATTACGACAGGCAGGTGTAACGGTTGTGGAAGACAATCAGTTTCCGTGGTGGGGAAAATACCGAGCAATCATAAAGTAAGCCTAATGAGTAAGTCGTCAGTTTCCAATTTCTTCAATCATGTTTCCTTTGTAAAGATGTTTACATTCTTGAGGAATCTCAAAACACCAGCATTCACAATCATATATGTCTTCTTGGCCATAAATGGAGTGGTTATCCCCTTATCTTGTTTACCAAGTCCTTGACCTTGCTTCCATCCTATCTTTGCCCTCATTCTGTGTGTAGTAGTCATCTGTCCACCTACACCAACAGTACCCAACAGATCCAGATTTTTCGATGCTAAACCCATCCGCATTAGAGGGAGGAGATGGTGATCTAGGTGCAGATCCACCCCACATTTGCTACACTCGTTGTTGCTTAGGCTTCCAAGCTTCTTCACCAGAAATATTCATGATGATGGTCTTGATTCATTAAAACCCCTTTTCTTTCAGCCTAACTTAACGAAGATCGATCTCCATGAAGAAGAAGATTCAAAGACGAAGAAGAATCGAGGAAGAAGAAGTAGAAGAAAAAAAACCCCAAATATTTTTTGGTTTCTTGAGTGAGAAAGTAGATTTTAAAAGGTAAGGTTATTTTGAGAATGAGAAAAAAAGAAAATGACCTTCTTAATAATTATCAATATTATTTCAAACTTGATGAAGTATTACCCATAAAATTTTGGTAACTTCTGCCTAATAGAAAAAGACTTATGCTTTTCTTGGTAATTATGACAATTTTTCCAACCTAAAAAGTCATTTTCCCATTCCACATATCGTGAAAACCTACAAATATTTGGCCATACAGAGGCAAAGTTGTCACAAAATCAAATAACTAGGTTTCTTTGTCCTATATTTCGTGGCAACATCTCTTCGTGAAATGGCACTGTAATAATGTATCGTAGATCATAATTTTGTCAAGATTTAAAAATCAAACAAAGTAACACCAAGTAACAAAACACAAATAAACATGTACTTTCAATATTATTCTTTACACCATAATCAATCGCATATCCACCGTATTATTTAATGTAAAATAACAAACGAAAAAAAGATCATTGAGTGACCATGACGATGGCGTTGTCGACCTTTTCAATTGAAATCATTTCTTTGATGTTATTCAGTAGCACTTTGAACTTGTTGTAACAATCCTACTACGAATTTATCCCACTTATCTACAAAGCTAATACGTCTACCCGAAAAAACTCATCCACTATCTCATTAAGCTCATCAGTCTCATCATCACCATTGTTAACCACAACCACCTTCTTTAGGAATAAGGTCTCATGAGACCTGACATTCTTTTGTTACATGACATGTGCATAAGATAGGATTTGCATCTGGATACACAAATTTTATGGCATTCATCAGAGCTTGTTCTCTGTCAATGATAGAAGAGGAAAGGAGATCACAAATTTTACACAACAACCTAAACCTTGTGGAACCCATATATAGTGTCTTGTATTTTGCTAAGACGTAAATGTACATTCTATTGTGAACATTTTCAACTTCAAGCAGAGGGTGCCTATACTTATTTGTATGTACGTGTAGTCAAGGATCAAAATTTGAAGGAAACATTGAGCAAGTTCCACGCACTTTGGATGTGAGAAAAAAAAAACTTCCTCACAACTATACTTCAGGAGGTAATGGCATATGGTTGAGAACTTCATAAATTATTACATTACCGATGTCCCTTCACTTTGTTTTTTTTTTCAACTTAGACCTCTTGTTCTACAGAGTTACCCTTGAAGCAATATTTTCTAGGTTTTTTGTTTGAGATGCAACCTCGAAACAAATGCATTACCTTTGAGATCTTGAGCTAGTGGATGGTTGTGACGTCCAATCAATACTTCAACATTCCACTTGTTGTGTTCCCTACATTTTACATTAACAAAAAAAGGGCAGTCACCCTTTGAAAAACTTGTGAGTGTCTTTACTAAAAAAACCAAAAAAGTTATGTTGCCTTCATTGTTTATATTTTTTTTAACAGATATTTGTACTAGGACAAAGAGACTGCGCTTCGCCATTGCCATGCACTACTCAACAACTGATTCTCTTTACTAAAAAACCAAAAAATTAGAAAGAGTTTTGTCAATCAATTCACAATGCATAAAACAAAGGGTTTTTTGAGTTTACCCCCCCTGTCACTATTTGGTAATTAAGTTTTCCCACCTCACTAATTTGTAATTTAGTTTACCCCCTTCCGTTATTAAATTCCGTTAAAATCCTGTAAAAGACTAAATTTTATGACCAAATTGCCCTTAAAATATTAAATTACGAAAATGTCCTCGTTTTGACTAAGAAAGAATTGATCATTTGACCCGAAAAATTCGGTCCGTCTATTTTGACCGGCAAAGTCCACTTCTCTTCTTCACTGCGCTCCTTCTCTTCTCCTTTCATATTCATCTTCAACTTGAAGATAAAGTCAAAACCCTAGAAATTCTCTCTAGAATTCTTCATCTTCACACAATCATGGCATTTAGGACAACATTCTTTCTCTCATCAAAACAAACCCAAATCACCATCCTAGAAAGAGAATAATGTTTCCATGGAATTTCAATCCCATCTTCAAAATTAATTCAACCAATCCGATTAACCCAACAAAACCATCTCAATTTCTACATCAAACCCACCTCCATACGATCTTCAATCATCCAAATTTGACCCCATTAAAGATTTAATTGTTTCTCGTGAAATGGCCCGTCGTAATACGATGGATATGATCACTTGATTTAATCTTGAAGCAGGTATTGTTTTTAGGGAGTAATTTTGATTTCATTTCTTGAAGTGACTACGGGTGGATCATTTTCAGGGGTTATATATGATCAAATAAATTAAATTTTGGTTTAGGGGTAATATTAATTGTTAGGGTTCTTACCTAAAAGACTAATTAGATAATAAGTATGGATAAATCCTTCTATTTGTTTGTATGTGAAAGAAGAGGGCTTGTGGCTTTAGAACTATTGGTCATAAATCATGTTTTTTAGAAAGTTTGATGAGAACAACTGTCAATATGCAGAGATTAGTTTGGTTAAAGAAAGTATTGCTGTAAAAATTTAAGGTTTGATGAATTTTGTTTTGTGTTGAAAATTTGGTTTCAATAAGAAGATGAAGTTCAGTCCAACTGAATAGAAGGAAGAAGAAGAATATGAAAGGATAAGAAGATGAAAGGAAACATGGGTGGAACCAAGATCCCATAAGTGGCCGCACAAGCCTAAAGTTTATAAAAGCAGAGTGAGAATTGGAAGCAAAATGAAAATGAAAAAAAAAAAAAGAAAGGAGGCAGGCCGTGAGATTTGAACTCATGTCTTTGGGTTGGAAGCATGCAAACTCCACCAACAAAGCTAAATCATTAGTGGAGACTTAACCTATGTGAGATTCTGAGTCTTTCTTGTTGTTTTGAGTGATCTCTTCTGAGCTAATTCTGAGTAGAATGAAGAGCTACTCAACCTCGCAATATTCATTAGAGCTCAGTTGATCTCTTGAGTTCACATTTTACAACCACTAGGGATGTCATCAGGAAGCGAACCTTTCTCTTGTAGTCTGAGAAACTTGAAAGCAGTGTCAACTAGAGGAAGATAGGAACCTCATCCATCATTTAGAACCCTGAGAATAAGGCATGAAGCAAAATGAAGAGAATATTACGAAGGAAAGAATAATGTGAAGAAAGTAGTATTTGTATTATGAGTCGTATGAAAAAAAAAAAAAAAAAAAAAAAAAAAGAAAAGAAAAGAGAAAAAGAAAAATGTTTGTTTGTGTTTAAATGTTTATCCCAAAGTAGTTCTTGAAGATTTAAAGACGTCGAGTTCTCAGGAGTTCTAGTTCATCCTTAGTCTATCGACCTCTAGGAAGCATTGTTAGAAAGTAGATCAGGTGAGAAGAGTTGATTAACTTCCCCATTCCGTATTAGTGGTTGTTTCCTTCCGATGAGATCAGTCGTTCACAAAAAAAATTTAGTCCGTCTTTTTCATGTGTTGAGTTTTCCTTCATACTCATACTCGCACATTGAGCGAACCATTTCTGAGTGGCTTTAATTTTTGAGTGTATGACCGTAAGGCAGTAGTCGAGGCGAAATGTATCGAGACAGTAATCAAGGTCTTGTCTTTTCAGACCGAAATGATACTTATTTTGGCTGGTCATGTGCACTTCGAGTCTTGATTACTAGTGAAGAGATTTTTAGCATTTGTGTGGTCTGGTTAACTTGGATTTGTGTCTATTAACTTTCGAAAATCTACCAGATAAACATTTTTAGTCCATATCATATTTAAACCCTTTCGCATTTTTGAAATTCTTGAATTTTGTGGGTAGATTCACTGCAAACCCTCACGAGACAAAACTCGTCCACTAGGGGAAACCTAGGGGTTTAACGGCTTGTTGCACGTGCTAAATGCAATCGTGATTCCCTACGAAAGTGGTGAATTAGGTTTAGTTTTATTTTTCTGTTTTGCTCGAGGACTAGCAAAATCTAAGTTTGGGGATGCTTGATGAGACATGAAAATGTCTCATTTGAGTCTCTTGAATTGGATGAGTTAGTCTATCTAGGGCAAGTTACTCTCATGAATTACCTCTTTTTCTACTCAGGTACCTTTTTCAGAGTTATTTGTGCAAAACGGATAAAAGTCGGAGAAATGCAAACTAGGGTATTTTGGTCATTTGTTGATTCTGAATTCAAGGTCAAGATTAGTGCTCGGATGGAAAGTAGAGTTCAAGAAGAATCCGTAGGCGAAAACGGAAGTCAAATCGGAGTCCGGATGAATAAAATAGAGCGAGTCAAAGTTCGGGTCAAATTTGATATACTAAAAGTCAAGAGGAACACGTGGCATGCATCTGGCAAGAAATCGAATGGACCAGGGAATGCGTGGGCTACTTTCGGTTTATCCAGCGGTACACGGAGCAATTACAGTGACCCGGAATATAAAACCCGACTCGGGTGACGTCAGATGACGTCATCATCTTCTTCTTCCTCTTTCCTTATAACCGAGAGCTGGTTTCTTAAAACCGAGGCCACCAAGATTCGATTTTCCGACCGACTAAGAGAAGAAATAGAAAGAAGGACAGAAAAGGAAAGAGATAAGAGATCTTCGGTTGGAGAAGGAAGGTTATTTTTTTCTTTCTATTTAGAGAGAGAGGGATGAAGATTGATCTCATCGGCTATATAGAGGAGGAATAACAGAGGAGCAAATCATCTCGGATTGGGGGCATCATCTCCTCTAGAGCTCGACAAAATCAGAATTATTAGAGAGATAGAGAGAGAGAGAGATAAAAGAGGATCATCACCTCTCGGCTGGGGATGAAGAAATAGAGTTAGAAAGAGACAACCGAGATCATCATCCACTCATCATCATCATCATCATCTATTTTTCTTCTTCTTATTCTGTTTGTAATTCTTTTTAGTGAGAGAAAATATTATTAAGAGAGAAAGAGAGATTGTAGAGAGAGAGAAACAGGAAGATTCGGTTTAGAAAAAATAGAAAGTGATTTTAATTCTTTCATCCTTTTTGTGTATCTCTTTTAGTGAGAGAGAGAGATTAACAGAGAGTTAAAGAAAGAAAGAGATTAAGAGTTAAGAAACAGAAAGTTAGAGAGAGAAAGAGAGTTGAAGAAGGTGAAAAAATAATTTTCTCACAGGGAAACCGTTTCCGGGAAGACGAGAAAATCGTTTTCCCTAAGGGTCTGTTTGGCAGAATTTTGGGAAAACATAATGAAAATCTTTCCCTAAGGCCCTGTTTGGTTCTGAAATAGCGAAAAAGTTAAGTTTTCTTCTCCCTCTCTTTACTTTATTTTCAAATTTCTTTTATTTAATGTCCATGAGTAACTAATTCTCTATCTAGGGTTTTGGATGAAGTTCTTCATAAGTAATTTTATCGATATGATTTATTAATATTTTTATTGCTTTTCATGATAAAATCTTCCGGATTTTTAGACCATTCATGGACTAGAATCTGAGTGATATATAAAATTCGCTAATTAAATCCAAATAAATTGTCGTTAGAATTGTTAGGAGAACGGATTCAGAAAACCCTAGGCTCTCCCCCATTTGAGTTCCTTGTATCATTTGTAATTATTTTCTTTCCGTAATTTTACTTTAGTATTTTATTCATTTCAAAACCAAAACCAAATCATTTTAAAAATCTTATTACTTCTTAGTTTTAGAATAGATTCAACTAGTCTCTGAGGAACGAACCGGTCTTACCGGAATTTATTACAACTTGACGCCCGTGCACTTGCGGGTGGTGACCTATATAGGAAACTTTTTAGGCCCATCAGTCTCCACATAGTTCCGCCCCTGAAAGGAAAAGAAGACAGAAGCAGACGAAGAAGAAGGGAGAATGAGCTTGGGAAAGGAGATGAAAGGAGAAGCGAAGGAGCGCAACAGTAGACTTTCAGGTCAAAATAGACTGACTAAGTCAAT
>BEHA01000726.1:83253-102059 GCA_002897215.1 Eschscholzia californica subsp. californica
TAGTCTTATGGCATTTAACATGGGCATCGAGTCTAGCCTGACATTGAGTCGAGCCCGAAATTGAGTCGGTTTCTGAAAGTTACAGTCATTGTAAAATAATTCAAGCAATTACTTAATTAGATTGAGAGTTATAGTGTGAGTGCGAGACTAAGAGAACTTCTCTTTCGGTCCGATTGAAAGGTCTTAGAGGGTGTTTGATTTTATCCCTCATAAGTGCTACCACTTACTAAGTGATAATAATTTGTAGTGTTATGTCGTTTGCTTTTCACCACATCTAAATGTTTGATTTTTGGTTTTATATTGATTTTGAATGTTATAAAAACGAGTAATTATCTATTTTGACCTTAAATTATTTAAATATTAGCATTTCATATTAATTCGTTGAGCTCATGAGTTTAGGTACAAGAGGACTAATAAGATTAATTAATACTTTGTGTCGAAAATATAAATAACAAACAATTAAGGATTAATCATGAAAGGAGAAATAGGATTAATCAGTTCGGGTGATTTTATAATTAGTGAACGAGGAGAGATGAGGATGATCTAGGAGAAAATTTTAGGTGAAGAATGGGACACGAAGAGGAAGAATCTTTGCCAAAGCCATAAAGAAATATTGTATTTACCACTGAGGTTTTGGTGTTTGTTATGATTATATGGTCTCTGTTATATTAGGTGAGGGATAAAGATGTTTTTTTATCACTTATTATGTAAGTGCAAAAAAATAAGCTCGAATTTGGAGCTTACTATTTTGCACTTACTTTGCCAGCACTAAAAAGTGATTTTCAGTTATTAAGTGAAAAAACAAACGACCTAACATTGTCGACCCGCACATAATAAGTGAAAAAATCAAACACCTTCTTAGATGTTGGCGAGAAAACAAAGTCGTTATGGCATATTCCCCCCTAACAGGCAATCGACCTCCTTATATCAGTGACTGAAATTTCCTTTAGAAGATTGTTGGTTTCCCTATAGCAAAGAAGGGTTCATAATGGGTTGGCGGTATTAAGTAATATAGCAAATAGGGTAAAATCCATAAAGACATGTATAATATGCTCAACTGATCGAGAGACTATTAATCATTTGTTTGGGGAATGTCAAATGTTCAAAACATTGACACAATTAAGCAAGTGAGGAGATCCAAAGACATGTAACAGTAGATCCAATAGCAACTTTGAGTCATTTATTTGAACAAGGTGAAAGTGACAATGAAACTTGGAAAGAATACACTCATCTTATCTGGTTCTGGTGGAAGTCTAGAAACGATCGACACTTTAATAGAAAACAAATAGATCTCAGATCTATTCTTCATCGATCTTCTCTCGCCGTAAGGTATACCAACGATCTCCTCCAATTTACAATAATTCTGACACATTATCGCAGGTACAAACATGGATGCCTCCACCTCCAGGTCAAATAAAACTCAACGTAGATGGGGCTTATTCTTCAAAAAGAGCTGGTGTTGTGGCAAGGTTGTCGACCGCTGATGTGCTAGAACAAAGGACTAGCAGTTTCTCTCGTATTTCTCCTCTACATAGTGAACTTCAAGCTTTCAAATTGGGGATCAACTTAGAAACTGATTTAGGGTTAGAAGGATATATATTTGAAGGAGATTTCACTACCATCGTTGGATATTTGACGGACTGCTCGGATGTCGTCCCTTGGCACTGTTGGATCAAATCTCGAAATTACGTGTTCGGATGCAACACGGACACGCGTTGCTGAAGTTTTGTTACAGACCGTGTAATTCGTTGGCACACACGTTGGCATCATCTTCCGGTCCATATAACTAGCAAGATGCAAGTTATAGCCTTTAGTTGAATGTTTTTACTTTTCGGCCTCCTACAAATTTCATGTAGTGTGAAGTAAAGTCTATCATTTATTCAACGGTCGATGCTAGTCCAAAAGATAAATTCCTTAACTACCCCTCCTACAAATTATATGTTTCAAACTAAAAATAAAAAATAAGAAACCCTCCACCTCACCTCACTCTCTCTCCACCTCACCTCTCTCTCTCCCCGTCTCATCTCTCTCTCCCTACATCTCTCTCTGTCTTCTCCGACCAGGTCGGCGACCTGGAAAGATTAAAAAAAAAAGTTCGCTCTCTCTCTCTCTAAAAACTCCGGCGAAGGAGTTTCCCTTCGTCGGAGTCGTGAACAGACTGATCAAGGTCTGTTCGTGAACATACCAGATCGGTCTGTTCACGAACCGACCGACTCCGGCGAAGGGAAATTTCTTCGCCGGAGTTTTTAGAGAGAGAGAGAGAAGAGAGGCTTTTTTTTTAAGTGTTTGGGTCACCGGCCGAAAAATTTTCTGGTCGGCGACTGATGAGACATGAAAATGTCTCATTTGAATCTCTTAACTCGGGTTAGTTAGTCCAGTTCGAGCGGTTACTCTGATTATTTGTTTGATTTTCTTCCTCAGGTCTCATTTACGGAGTTCGATGCTAAAACATCGTGATGAAGACATACTTGAGGGGCATTTTGGTCATTTTAATGGCAAGAGTATTCTGCTCAATATTAGTGCTCATGTGAAAGAAGAGTCCAATACGAATCTATCGGCGAAAACAGAAGTCAAATCGGAGTTCGGGTGAGCAAACTAGGGCAGGTCAAGTCATGGTCAAAACAAGTTGACTAGAAGTCAACCAGGAGCATCAGAGACACGTGGCGGATAGCCGTGAGCAGAAGAGAAAGACGCGGGATCTTATCGGGGCCGCGCGGTACAGAAATCGGGATGTACTTTGGCTTTAGATTCGGTGCATCGCAACGTTACTTTATCGCGTACTCCCGAGTCCTTGTAATATCCAGATCCGTACGTTGAAAAATCCGACGGCCACTGAAGCTCCCACCATGAAACCGTGAGACATCACCAGCTACATGAAGTAAATTCAATCTTTTCTCTCTCCCTCTCGTCTCTATCTGCTAGAATTTCTAATTCTAAAGAGAAAAAGGAAACAAACCGAGATGGAAAGAAATGGGAAAGGAAGGAAAGAGTTGTGGAATATCTTTGGTCATTTCATCTTCTCGGCTGGAAGAATATATAGAGAGAAAGAGTGTGTGAGCTGGAGATAGAAAGTTTTAGAAACCGAGAGAGAAAAGGAAAGAATGAGAAGAGATGGTAAGATTAGCTGGAAATAGAAGTTAGAGAGAGAGAGATTACAGAAGCTCGGTTTTATAAAAGAATTCATTATCTTCATCTTGTTTTATTTATATTCTTTCTTTTGTTCTTCTTCTTTGTGAGAGAGAGGGAGATTAACAGATAAAGTGAGAGAGATTGTTGAGATTATATTAGAGAAAGAAAGAGATTACAGAAAGTTAGAGAGAGAATTCAAGTGGAGAAGACGAGAAAATAGGTGGGAAAACTATTTTCCCACAGGGAATCCATTTCCGGGAAGACGAGTAAATCGTTTTCCCTGGGGGTGCATTTGGCAGAACAGTGGAAAATCAGCAGGAAATCCTTTCCCTAAGGTCCTGTTTGGTTTTGAACTAGAGAAAAAAAAATTAAGTTTTCTTCTCCCTCGCTATACTTTATTTTTCAATTTTTTTTATATATAATGCCTATGAGTAACTAATCTTATCTATCTAGGGTCTTAGATGAACTTCTTCATAAATAATTTTATCGATATGATTTGTCAATAATTTTTCATGTTTTTCATGATGAAATCTCCCGGATTTTTAGACCATTCATGGACCAAAAATCTGAGTTATATAAAGAACTTGTTAATTAAATCATAATGAATCATTGTTAGAATTATTATAAGGACGGATTCGAAAACCCTAGGTTCCCTTTATCTGAATATCAACTTTAGTATTATTTAAATTTTAATTGCTATTTATCTTTTTATTATTTGAAAAAAAAATATTACCAATCAAACCACTATTTTGAAGACATAATAGTTTTAAGATTAGCATTGAAATTTGACTTAGTCTCTGAGGAACGAACCGGTCTTACCGGAATTTTACAACTTGACACCCGTGCACTTGCGGGTGTAGACCTATTTAGGAAACTTTCTAGGCCCATCAGCGACCTTCGTCAGAGAAGATAAAGACGAGTTGGAGAGAGAGAGAGAGAGAGAGGTGAGTTGGAGAGAGAAAAGTGAGGTGGAGAGAGATGTGAGGTGGAATTTCTTTTTTGGAAATAATTTTATTTGGAAAAAACATATATAGGAAGGGTACTTATGACATTTCCACCAAAATAGGGGGCTATATTAGAATTTATCATAAGGGAAGCTGGTCACAAAGTAGGGGGCCAAATAGGAATTAACTCTTTATATCTTAGTGTATAAATCGATGACTTTCATCAAACCACTTAAACTTGTGAATTTCCTCACACACATGATATCTCGAAAATTCGTTCAGTGTAATATTACATTGCTTATATGTTTAATACT
Source organism: Eschscholzia californica subsp. californica (assembly GCA_002897215.1). NCBI lineage: Eukaryota > Viridiplantae > Streptophyta > Magnoliopsida > Ranunculales > Papaveraceae > Eschscholzia > Eschscholzia californica. The sequence goes on from BEHA01000726.1 coordinate 87,641, forward strand.
ATTCTTCGGGGCAAAATAAGTAAGTGAATATCTAAAAATCTGGAGCAAGGAATTCCAACTGCCAGATTTCGTGGTAATCTCACAAAAATTTTGCCTTTCAGAAGAAAGGGGTTAACGAAATTTAGAGAAAAGAAGCCTAATTCCACACGGGGTAATAAGTAAAAAGGTCAAAATAATATTGAAAATGAGTAGAAAAGCACAAAACATTTGAAAATTATTATTCACGTCAAAAAGTATACAAAGACTAAAATACCCCTTTTGTCATTTTGTGTAATTAAATTCTTTTATTTTTCTTTAAACTTTAAATCGATATAACTTTTGTTTGAGATGTCGGATTTCTATAAAAACTATATATTTAGAAATGATTTTCTTTCTAACAATATCCACTTTCAATTTTTTTTTTCGAAAAAAAACCCTGAAAAAACGACGTTTTTTATCTTACGCTTTTCTGCAAACGTGTTTGCAGCAATCCGTTTCTGCAAACGTCTTTGCAACAATCCGTTCTGCAAACGTGTTTGCAACAATTTCTTCACTTGAAGATGCCATGAATGTTTGTATCTCTCTCTCTAAAAAACACTACTTAAACTCAAACCTCATGATATTCATTCAAATGTTGAATGAATATCATAAGGAACTTACTAAGTAATAAGTACTAATTACGACAGGCAGGTGTAACGGTTGTGGAAGACAATCAGTTTCCATGGTGGGGAAAATACCGAGCAATCATAAAGTAAGCCTAATGAGTAAGTCGTCAGTTTCCAATTTCTTCAATCATGTTTCCTTTGTAAAGATGTTTACATTCTTGAGGAATCTCAAAACACTAGCATTCACAATCATATATGTCTTCTTGGCCATAAATGGAGTGGTTATCCCCTGATCTTGTTTACCAAGTCCTTGACCTTGCTTCCATCCTATCTTTGCCCTCATTCTGTGTGTAGTAGTCATCTGTCCACCTACACCAACAGTACCCAACAGATCCAGATTTTTCGATGCTAAACCCATCCGCATTAGAGGGAGGAGATGGTGATCTAGGTGCAGATCCACCCCACATTTGCTACACTTGTTGTTGCTTAGGCTTCCAAGCTTCTTCACCAGAAATATTCATGATGATGGTCTTGATTCATTAAAACCCCTTTCCTTTCAGCCTAACTTATACGAAGATCGATCTCCATGAAGAAGAAGATTCAAAGACGAACAAGAAACGAGGAAGAAGAAGTAGAAGAAAAAAAACCCCAAATATTTTTTGGTTTCTTGAGTGAGAAAGTAGATTTTAAAAGGTAAGGTTATTTTGAGAATGAGAAAAAAAGAAAATGACCTTGATAATTATCAATATTATTTCAAACTTGATGAAGTATTACCCATAAAATTTTGGTAACTTCTGCCTAATAAAAAAAGTCTTAGGCTTCTTTTGGTAATTATGTCAATTTTTCAAACCTAAAAATTCATTTTCCCAGTCCACATATCGTGGGAACCTACAAATATTTGGCCATTCAGAGGCAAAGTTGTCACAAAATCAAATAACTAGGTTTCTTTGTCCTATATTTCGTGGCAACATCTCTTCGTAAAATGGCACCGTAATAATGTATCGTAGATCATAATTTTGTCAAAATTTAAAAATCAAACAATGTAACACCAAGTAACAAAACACAAATGAACATGTACTTTCAATATTATTCTTTACACCACAATCAATCGCGTATACACGGTATGATTTAATGTAAAATAACAAACGAAAAAAAGATCATTGAGTGACCATGACGATGGCGTTGTCGACCTTTTCAATTGAAATCATTTCTTTGATGCTATTCAGTAGCACTTTGAACTTGTTGTAACAATCCCACTACGAATTTATCCCACTTATCTACAAAGCTAATACGTTTATCCGAAAATAGTTCATTTGTATCCGACCATGTTATTATTTTTCATTCGTGAAAAAACTCATCCACTATCTCATTAAGCTAATCAGTCTTATCATCACCATTGTTATCACCACAACCACCTTCTTTAAGAATAAGGTCGCATGAGACCTGACATTCTTTTGTTACATGACATGTGCATAAGATAGGATTTGCATCTGGATACCCAAATTTTATCGCATTCATCAGAGCTTGTTCTCCGTCAATGATAGAAGAGGAAAGGAGATCACAAATTTTACACAACAGCCTAAACCTTGTGGAACCCATATATAGTGTCTTGTATTTTGCTAAGACGTAAATGTACATTCTATTGTGAACATTTTCAACTTCAAGCAGAGGGTGCCTATACTGATTTGTTTGTACGTGTAGTCAAGGATCAATATTTGAAGGAAACATTGAGCAAGTTCAACGCACTTTGGATGTGAGAAAAAAAAACTTCCTCACAACTATACTTCAGGAGGTAATGGCATATGGTTGAGAACTTCATAAATTATTACATTACCGATGTCCCTTCACTTTGTTTTTTTTTTTCAACTTAGACCTCTCGTTCTACAGAGTTACCCTTGAAGCAATATTTTCTGGGTTTTTTGTTTGAGATGCAACAAAACTTGTTTGGGGCGTACTCCACTTGTTTTCAATCTCTTAAAATTAGAAATAGTTTTGTCAATCAATTTACAATGCATAAAACAAAGGGTTTTTTGAGTTTACCCCCCCTGTCACTATTTGGTAATTAAGTTTTCCCACCTCACTAATTTGTAATTTAGTTTACCCCCTTCCGTTATTAAATTCCGTTAAAATCCTGTAAAAGACTAAATTTTATGACCAAATTGCCCTTAAAATATTAAATTACGAAAATTTAAGGTTTGATGACTTTTGTTTTGTGTTGAAAATTTTGTCTCAATAAGAAGATGAAGTTCGGTCCAACTGAATAGAAGGAAGAAAAAGAATATGAAAGGAGAAGAAGATGAAAGGAAACATGGGCGGAACCAAGATCCCATAAGTGGCCGCGCAAGCCTAAAGTTTATAAAGCAGAGTGAGAGTTGGAACCAAAATGAAAATGAAAAGAAGATGAAAGAGGAAGCGAAGGAGCGCAACAGTAGACTTTCGGGTCAAAATAGACTGACTAAGTCAATCGGGTAAAATAACCAATTCTTACCTCAAAACGAGGACATTTTGGTAACTTAATATTTAAAGGGTAATTTAGTCATGAAATTATGTCTTTGACAGAATTTTGACATAATTTAATGACGGAAGCGGGTAAACTAAATTACCAATTAGTGAGGTGGGTAAACTCAATTACCAATTAGTGACAGGGGGATAAACTCAAAAAACCCTAAAACAAATATGGGTGCATGAGTAAGAATGTTATACCCTCTTTGTCGTAAAGAATTCACTTAGGTCGGAAAAATTCAACTCCTAAATGTATGGCCCAATCCCAAAAAGATGAGGTTTGTGAGTTCAAAATAATATTGGAAATGAGTAGAAAAGCACTAAACATTTGAAAATTATTTTTCAAGTAAAAAAGTATGCAAACTAAATTACCCTTTTTTGTCATTTTGTGTAACTAAATTCTTTTATTTTTCTTTAAACTTTAAATCGATATAACTTTTGTTTGAGATGTCGGATTTCTATAAAAATTATATACTTAGAAATAATTTTTCATTAGCTTACTAACAAGATCCACTTTCAATACTTTTTAAAAAAGAAAAAAACGACGTTTTTCTCCTTACGTTTTTCTGCAAACATATGTTTGCGACAATCTGTTTTGCAAACAAGTATTTGCAAACCAGTTCTGCAAACCAGCGTTTGCGACAATCTGTTTTGCAAACAAGTATTTGCAAATCAGTTCTTCAAACATGCGTTTGCAACATTCTGTTTTGCAAACACGTGTTTGCAAACAAATTCTGCAAACAAGTTCTGCAAACAGGTGTTTGCAACAATTTGTTCTGCAAACATGTGTTTGCAAAATATAGATTGCAAACATGATTTTCAAAATATAGATTGCAAACATGATTTGCAAGCTTTGCAAAATATAATTTTGGGTTGCATATCTTGCAAACTCAATTTGCAAATCAAGAATATAAACTAAGAATATGTATCTAAAAAATCTTGAGTTTGGAATTGATTTCATCATTTTCGTTTATGGGAAAAATAAGGGAGATTTTATAGGGCCCCCTCATTTTTGTTAAAAGGCCTCCCCTCAGTGATAATTTAGCAAGTAAATTGGTTCATGGGGAGGCCTTTTAACAAAATTGAGGAGGCCTTATAAAACTTCCCAAAAATAATTACATCAAATCAAATCTTATATATGAAAGTTGATGTTTTGTTACTAAAATTAGAAATATCATCAACTACTTCCTCCATGAACAAGTTTCTACATAGTTCTCAATGACATTTTAAACCCCATAAGTCTTCGATCTACCATCCAAGTTCACACTCCATTACAATTTGGGTTGAAGCTCATTAAAGATATCATAACTTGGGTTGTACTCTCTTGGCCCTTTTACCCCTGAGCTACCTCCACCTTCATACATCCCTATAGATTAGAAACCAGTTACGCCTGAAGAGCTACAATGAGCAAAACCAAGTCCAGGAAATTCGGATGTGTGATTCGTCGAGAAGCCAGCGAAAGGAGAGGATTGAGAAACTTGGGTTTGTATTAAACTTCTTTTGTTACTCACAGTAACGTTTAGGCCTAAGACTCGGCGCTGGATTTCATTTGAGAATAACTTCCCTCCCAACTGGACTGAGCCATCTGCATCATTAGAGGGTTATCATCAGTTCTTTGAACAGGATCAAGACACATCGACGAGCTAGTTCCCTGTGTTCCCATTGGTAATTTCATAAAAGACGATGAATCTGCGTTGCTTGCAGACTTGAGCTCCCGAACAATTGGACAGACTGCTGTAAATTGGTTAGTTTCTTCGAGTCCATGGTGGTCGGCATTCCACAGAGTATATTGACTTCATTATTGTTGCTCAACAGTTGACCAACTCCAAACCTTTCCTAGATAACTACTACCATCACGGTTGGTTTTGGGTTATGAAATATTGTAGATAAACATAAAGCAATGAGTGAGATTTGTGGGGTTCAAAACCAGGTTCTTCTTCATGGAAGTTCTTATAATCTTGTCAAGGGTAATTGCTATTACTAGAACTCAAATCCAAGCATAAGCTATCCCGATCCTTTCCTTTGATGGTGAAAAAATAGGACAAACTTCTCTTGACTTGAAATCAGCTCCACCTGAAACACAAAGAATCGTTGTTCATAGAGGAATCATCACTGACTAACAGAACAAAAGAAGAGGAACATCTTCAACCCCAACCAAAGGTGAAGTTTGTGGTGGTGGTAGAAAACCCTAACCACATAAGAAAACTGGTCGAGCAGACGTGGTGGTTTGAGAGAGAGAAAGAGAAGAACGAGATAATAAGAAGAATCTGAGCAGAAGAAAAAAAACCCATGAAGCTTCTAAGTTTTTTTTAGAGATAAAAGTAGTATTACAAATAACTCAAAGTGACATGATCTCTAATTATTTATATTATTTTAAACTTGATGTATTATAACCCATAATATTTTGGCAACATCTAGTTAATAGTAAAAGTTACTTGTTTTTTTAGTTATTATTAATAACTAGGTATATCCCGTGCCCTAGGCCACGGATAGTTGTACCAATCAAATGTAACGATATTTTATTGTTACTAGGGTGTATCCCGTGCCCTAGGGCACGGACACTTGTATCAATCAAATGTTACGAAATTTATTGTTATATATATTTTATTGAGAGAGAGATTTTTATTAGTTATTATTTTTTGTATTTTTTTTTGTTTCTTTTCTCTTAAATTAGTTATTATATTAACCACATAAGGAAACTGGTCCAGCAGACGTGGTGGTTTTAGAGAGATAAAGAGAAGAATTGAAGAGAAGAACGAGAGAATAAGAAGAATCTGAGCAGAAGAAAAAAAACCCATGAAGCTTCTAAGATTTTTTTAGAGATAAAAGTAGTATTACAAATAACTCAAAATGACAGGATCTCTAATTATTTATATTATTTTAAACTTGATGTATCATAACCCATAATATTTTGGCAACATCTAGTTAATAGTAAAAGTTACTTGTTTTTTTTAGTTCTTATTAATAACTAGGTATATCCCGTGCAGCGGCGGATCTATGTGGAGACCAGGCTGGGAAGTTGTCCGGCCTGATCTCCACATATATAAGACAAGCATCCACTAATTTCAACAGTTCACCTTAGCTCAAGTGGTTGAGCTTGTGCGTTTCCAATCTTTAGACCCGGGTTCAAACCTTTGTCCCTGCCATAAGTATTTTCTTTTTTTTGCATTTTTGCTTCAAAGCTAAACTAAGTGCCCAAGAGAAAGTCTTGTTTTTGCTTGGGTATACTCTTGGCTATGTAATTTCTTTCTACTTCAAATGTTATTGAATAATTATAACACGAAGCTCTTAGATTAATGTTAATAAAATTGTGTGATTTTTTTGTTCTTTAAGATGTAAAATAATTGATAAAGTTCTATTGATATTTTGGTACTCAATTGAGTTATCCGATACTACGTTAATTTGTAAATTTAAGTCAAAAGATCGCTTCCATTGTTTTATTTAGATTATTAAGATTAATGTAAAAAAATCATGATATGAAAGGATGTTCTTAAAAAAATTGTCTTGTGGTGTATCTTGTAAAGCTATACGTATTATATGTAGAAGTTTACTTAATAGACTTTAGGCTTGCCCTGCCTAATATGAAATCCTGGTTCCGCCCCTGATCCCGTGTCCTAGGCCACTGATAGTTGTACCAATTAAATGTAACGAAATTTTATTGTTACTAGGGTGTATCCCGTGCCTTAGGGCACGGACACTTGTATCAATCAAATGTTACGAAATTTATTGTTATATATATTTTATTGAGAGAGAGAGAGGTTTTTATTAGTTATTATTTTTTTGTATTATTTTTTTGTTTCTTTTCTCTTAAATTAGTTATTATTCCGACTTTATCAGATTTTAAAATTATTGATCGTGATTATCCATACATTCTTTCTTATAAAGGTAAGTGCATATGTAAGAAGATCGAATATCTCGTGATTCACAGAGTAACTAATAGTTTAAGAACTATGTTGGAATAACCTGAGGAGTTACTTGTCAACCAAGGCTTTACAACCTATTGTTAAAAAAACAAAATTTAATTATTTTGAAATTTCTTACATTACAACAAAATTAAACACAACCTCTCAATGGATAACATTTTAGTGGTAAAAACATCTTAAAACGAAAATTATCTTATTTTAAGAGTTAAACTTTAAATATTAGTTGTTTACTTCTCATATTTATCTTCACCAAACACCACCAAACTTTAAATAATTAAAACGGAAGTTACATTTACTTAAAAACTTTAAATATTAAAATGAAAGTTATTATTTTAAAATTAAAATTTTAAATATTAAAACTTTTAAGGGTAAAATTTTAAATATTAAATTTTTTAAATATTAAAACTTTTAAGATTAAAATTTTAAATAATTAAAATGAAAGTTACATTTACTTAAAAACTTTAAATATTAAAATGAAAGTTATATTATTTTAAGATTAAAACTTTAAATAATTGTAGATGTAGAAAGTACGTAAGTTGTTACTCTAGGGGTGTGGAGTTTATTAAGTTAATTCGTACAAATATGTTAGTTATCATGAAACACCCTTTATTAAGTTCTTAAATAAAGGTTGGTTACTAACTTACAAAGGCGCCGCTTCAAGTATAAACAAAAGCTATGGAATGGGGCAGAAACTCTGTCCATTAGACGGATTTGATTGGAGTCCTGTTGAGAGATATAACCATGTACAAGAGTGAAACAAATTGTTTTCAAATGAATTAAAGATAGACACCGACACATTTAGAGTAAAAGGTAAAGGAGCAGCCAACTATTAATATAGATCATATTATACATCTACATGGTGCTTAGTTAAATTCTATCGAAACATTGTCTCTCACTACATAAAGATGATGCATAGAAAACACTCTGAGGTAATCGCAGTGGTAAAACCATCTTAAAACGAAAATTATCTTATTTTAAGAGTTCAACTTTAAATATTAGTTGTTTACTTCTCATCTTTATCTTCACCAAACACCACCGAACTTTAAATAATTAAAACGGAAGTTACATGTACTTAAAAACTTTAAATATTAAAAAGAAAGTTATATTATTTTAAGATTAAAATTTTGAATATTAAAACTTTTAAGATTAAAATTTTAAATATTAAAACTTTTAAGATTAAAATTTTAAATATTAAAACTTTTAAGATTAAAATTTTAAATAATTAAACTGAAAGTTAAATTTACTTAAAAACTTTAAATATTAAAATGAAAGTAATATTATTTTAAGATTAAAACTTTAAATAATTGTGGATGTAGAAAGTACGTAAGTTGTTACTCCAGTGGTGTGCAGTTTATTAAGTTAATCCGTACAAATATGTTAGTTATCATGAAACACCCTTTATTAAGTTCTTAAATAAAGGTTTGGTAGAAACCGACACATTTAGAGTAAAAGGCAAAGGAGGAGCCAACTATGGCTATAGATCATATTATACATCTACATGGTGCTTAGTTAAATTTTATCGGAAGGTAATCGCCTATCATCTTAATTTCTACTTTTGCTACTTTTAGACAAGTACTTTTGCTATTATTGTGTCTCACGGGTTATACTCTTGTCATATTTTCTCGATTCTATTTTATGTTCTGAATTTTAAAAAATTGGTATTGCAAGATTTTTTTAGGCCTTAACGATTCCCGAACATTTATCGGGCTATCAGAATGATGCATGGACATTTGTTGATGGAGATGTATAAGATTTATGAAGAAGAAGCGAATACCCTTCCATATTTGGTTGACAAATACTTTCTCGTGGAGTATATAATGTATGAAAAAGACGTTTGAGTTAAGCTAAAATCTAGATAGGAGGTTCATAACTCTCCTTACTGGTATAAGGTTCACAATCTACCAAATTATCTTTATAGATATAAGGATCACAATCTACTAAGCCTTCTGGGAATTGTAGTACGACGACATATAGTGTTCCTACATTCATGACGTATAGATACTTGTTGGTGGTTTGTTTTGTCCATCAATTTGTTTTTATGTCTGTCCTCCTTTTCAACTTTACACGGGTCTGAAGGTGATGGTGGTTCAGATATCGAATCCATTGGAGAGATTAATGGCTTATCGAATTGTTCTTTGTGTTACCTTCTCCTTCTCTTTTTTGGATATGAGATCTGTCTGTCTTAATAAAGTTTGCTCTTGAGCAAACTGAAGAGAAATGAACATGAGTTAGTAAAGAGAAAGGCAATGAAAGCAGAAAAAGGGAGAGAGAGAAAGAGAGGTTTCACCTCTCTTGCGACATCATCGACACGACGCTGTTTCTGAGCATTGGTCTGCTCAACAATCCACTTCCGACGTTGATTAGGGTAAGAAAGAGGATGCCATCTCTTATGTTATTAGTTTTCTTGTTCAATCGTAATCACATGGAATAGGCGCTTTACCATCATTAGAAGACATTCTGGTGGGGTTGTCGTCTCGTTCCGCATTCTGTAAATAATCTATCATTTTGGTTGCACTTTTCTGAGACATCCGAGATATGAGTCCTACATCGCGATTAGTTAAAGTTTGAATAATCATAATCATGTTAGTTTTCATTCACAATTGAAAAGTTTCATCTTCATACCTCATCTTCTTCAGAGGTACAACCGATTCAGTAGCCGTGTGTGTGATGAATCCATTCTGCATTACAAGATTCACCAAGTTTAGACCTTAGTAGGAAAGGTTTACATGTAAAACCCTAGAAGCGTATAACAGAATAAGAGTTCATTCATTTACCAACCTTAGCAATTTCAGTCCATCGATCGAAATGATTAGAACAACTTAAGATGCTCAAGAAAAGGAAATAATATTATAACTCTTGGAAAGTTGGAAATCATCAAAAGTTCTTAAAAAATGAAAACCATATTGAATAGTTCATGCCACATGCAAAAGTTCTTATAGAATCAATTACCTCACATAAAAGCATATCTTCTTCGGGTGACCATCCCCTTTTTTGAAATCTGAATTCAAGTATTTGTATAGATTATCAACCTTCTTCTGCACTGTCTAGTTGTTTTATCCTTCTTCTGCAATGTCTAGATTATCAGTCAGCCAGATGAGTCAGGCAAAACACCATTCAAAGTAACTAACTCCTAAAACAAATTAGTCTGAAACTAACAAAACAAAATTCCCCTCAGAGACATTTCGTTGAACACCTTATTTGCATACATTGAAACTACAAAATTTAAAACTAAACAAATTGTAAAAGTGAATATTTGAAAATCTATCTATGGGTAGAATGACTAACCTGGAGATATTTCACAGTGAATATTTGAAAATCAAACACAGTAGCTTCACTCTTGGTAACAGGGAGAAAGAAAGAGATAGAGAGAGGGGGAAATTAAAACTGAACCAAAAAGTAGGAAACTGAAATTTGAGAGAGATGGTTTTTTGAGGGAGAGAAAGGAAGTAGATGATCGGTTAGAGCTTAGTGCTAGGGAGGAAGAAAGGGAGAACGTGGTAGAAAAAAAAACAGACTGGTTTGGTGACTAAAATAACCTATATTAGGGTTTCTAATTACTCAAAGATTTAAACCGTGTGAATTTTGAGATATCTTCGTCCATTGGATAAAAACGACGAAGATAATTACAAATGATACAAGGAACTCAAACTACTAGCTAATTTACAAAACCGGTGAGCGAAAATATCTCTCAAGTTAGCCAACATAAGAACATTTTTGTGATCTCTTAGATAACTAAAATCAGGTTGTAGGATATAAAAGAAATCACGTAGAAGATAATCATTAGCATGTTTGTTTTTTTTAATAGAGGAAATAAATAAAAACCTAGCAATCAGATAACAAGTAACATCTATATGCCTTAGAATTGTTAGAATCAAATTGATTAGGGGAACGAGTTTGTTGTTTGGAGGGGAATAGAAACTTCACTAAAGAGATTATTAAATCGGGGCAACCCATCCGTCCATTCCAAAGTTGGAGGCGGCGAAGTATATGGCTATGCAATAATTCTCTTCTAATGGAGTAATATAAAAGGGGACGGACGTTGCCTGGTCACGAGGATAACGCTGTCCGTTAAGGTGTACAATGCGTATAACGCTGTGATAACCTATCTTACATCAATCACATTATTAGCTAGGTTCATTATTTTTCTTATGTATTTTCTCGATATCGACAAACAAAAAGAAAGAATTTGGCCATTATATTTATTTTGTTACAATAATATTTGACCTTATTTATTCTATTTCATTAGCTTAAGAAATTGAGGACACATGTGCTCAAATATTTAACAGTTGAACCGATAATATATTATTGAGTTTTCCGCAAAATAATAAAAATAAAAGTTTTCTATGATTAATTTAAAAACTCCTAAAGAATTTATTAGTGTCTGGAGGTTTAATCACATTGCATGGAATTAGTTGACTTTTGATTCCATAATCATCTCAAATAATTTATCTAAGTCCAGTAGTTAAGTACCTGTTATGTTACAAGGTCTCTCTGATTATTTCTTTTTTAAATATAGGTTACAACGGCTACTTCTGCTCAAACAATCGAGTTCTTCTAAAAGAATAGGTTTTTGTGTTATGTTCCATGGATTTTTTTTAATGTAGTATCTTCCCTCAGTAACACATTGCCTTGTAGACTAATGATGTGTAAACCCTAAAAGTACAAAAAAATTACGTATTAGAATTATGAATATTGCAGTTTTTTATGAATATTGCAGTTTTTTATGAATATTGCAGTTTATTTTCAAGATTTATCTCATATTTACACCCACATTCCTCGTGATTTTCTTGTATACGGATTTAAAGAATGACACTTAGATCTATTTCTTTATTTGTTAGAAGATTTAAGCTTCCGAAAGATTATCTCATGTTTACACCCACATTCGTCGTGATTTTCTTGTATACGGATTTAAAGAATGACACTTAGATCTATTTCTTTATTTGTTAGAAGATTTATTTTCAAGATTTGTCTCATATTTACACCCACATTCGTCGTGATTTTCTTGTATACGGATTTAAAGAATGACACTTAGATCTATTTCTTTATTTGTTAGAAGATTTAAGCTTCCGAAAGAGAGGTAAAAGATGTCTTGCTTACCAAATGTATAAATGATTTTGATTATTAGCTTCATTATATGGATGTAATACTTAGGGATCCATCAATTGGATCTCTTAGCCTTAGACGATTAGATTGTGTTCCATAACTTTGTGTGAAGTGTTTTTTTTTTTAAACTTTATGAAATGTCTTTGAAGTTTCATATATCCTTTTGGAATACACAAGGCATAATGAAATTTTGTAACGTTTTCTGGTATCTTCAAGTACCGAAAGAAATAAAACATTTCGAACCCCCATAAGAGCTTCGTAACTAAGTAAGAAGCTTCACGTATAATAGGCATTTGCTCAACGTGGTATATAGTTTCGTAACGTTTTTTTATTTTATTATTTTTCTTTAATATTTTTGTTTGTATAGTTATGTTTTGTATTGCAGGTTTACCACTTCTTAATCATGGAAACCAGAGAGGCTTCAGACCCCGATAAGAATAGGACAATCTCTTATGATTGGGTCTCGTTCATTATGTAATTTAAACTTCCACAGGAATTTATGAAGTTTCATACGGATTTCTGAAGCTTAATACAAGTTTATAAAACTTAGCACAAATTTATAAAACTTTGTACGAATATATAAAGATTCATTCATTCGGTAATTTGTTTCGCATGCTTCATATTAGTTCATTTTGTCTTTAAAGACATTATTGTTCATAGATATAACATAAAAATAAAGTGCCAGTATCAATGTCATCTTTATTCATTGGGGTATAAATATATATAAGTGTGAATATTTCATGTATGGTACAAGCACAAAAATATAGATTAACATTTAATCATCTTAATTCAATATACACCCGAAATCTCAGTCATTATCTCCAAATATCAATTTAACACATTTAACACGTCGAAGAAGTTAAAGAACACTTAAAAATCTTGAAAAGATGCAAAAGTTTATGAAAACGATCCTAGTTGACTCCAATTTGACCCCCAATTTGTGACTAGCTGGAAATTTTGGTTCCTATATTTGTCTAAAGTTCTAATTTGACCACTAAGACCATAATTCCATTAGTCAAATATAACAATTGTTTACCATTGGTTTCAAAAGGATTCCCTCCCTGTCCTCTTGTCAGATGAAGTCATGGGTAGACAGCCTACCGTCCATTGGTCCACGACTGCCACCACCACCATCTTCATATCTCTTTCTCCCTCTAAATTAGAACCCCCAATAACTCCGTGGGTTTATGACATAGAGCAAAAAAGAGAGAAAGAGAAGGAGAGAGAGAAAGAATGGAGAACGATAAAGAGAAAAAGGAAGAGAAAGAGAGAAGTGAAAATTGAAGTTGTGGTAGTGGGAGGAGAGAGAATAAGAGAAATATGGAGTTTAAAAAAGATTTATTTGAACGTCGCATGTCGAACAGTGACTTTTTCGACGAGAAGATATATAGACACATGAAGGAAAACCTTTTGAAATGAAAGGTAAAAAGAGATAAAAAAAATATTGCATGTTAAAGTTTGACTAACGGAATCATAATCTCGGAAGTGAAATTGACATGTCAGACATATATGAGGGCCAATTTTTCGGTAGATCACAAAGTGTGGGCCAAATTGAAAATTAACCAAAAGACTTGTAAGGGTCATTGTTCAATGGTGGTTGGCTTGACATTTTATTTTGACGAAGGAAGGTTGGCTTGACTTGAAATGCAATATTTGTCTGGAATGGATTCGGCCCCCATAGGCCCACATTGTTTCCCTAATTTCACAGTTCACACTTCACATGGATTGGGATTTGGGTTATATTCCCTAGAGTAGTTGGACGCGTCTGGAAGACGCGTCCTCGAAGATACCGGTCCGGCCAGGAAGCTTCCTCGCCAGACCTATTTAGTTTCTAAAACTCAATAGTTTCCCTGTTTTTTTTTTCTTTCGCAACTCTACGTTGCTTTTTCCAATTTTAAAACTCTTTCTAAATATTTGAAATCCTTCTAGAACACTTCTAAAATTTTTTCAAAACTTTTAGAAACTTTTAAAATTTTCAAATTTTGTTTTTGGGTTTTACACCCTTCTACTAGTGTTTATAGCGGAAATAAGACATCTAATGTCTACACTAGTATTCCCAGGATCACATGCATAAGCCCATAATAATACTAAGTAAAACTAGAAAGATAAATACCTTATTCGCTAGTTTTTCCTCGAACCTTTCCAATTGCTTATGAGAAGACCAAGAGCTTCAAGTGTAGCTCCTCTACTTGCGACACTAGCAATCAACTTGATCTCCCACCTTGTTGTTTAGCTAGCACACCAATGGTGGTTGGAAGAAGAACACCTTTCTTCTTGACTAGATAGATAGTAATGGGAATTAGCTCA
>BEHA01000726.1:120690-133232 GCA_002897215.1 Eschscholzia californica subsp. californica
GTCACAATTATTTACAAAACTCTTTCAACTTTGAATTCAAACTATTGTTGTCAATAGTCACAATTATTTACTTTTAACTTATAATTAGTATAGTAGTAATTTTATTAATATTGTCCAAAAATTCCAACAAAACCTAATAACCATCTCTCTACCGTCTCTCTCCCTCAACCTCCCTCTCTCTAACAGATGAAGGGCCGACAAGGGAGATCCAGCGATGGAGGTCTCTCTCTCTCGGCAAGTGAAACCCTCTCTTTTTTCTAACTGATCTTCAGGTTTTCCCTCTCCATCTCTCCCTCTAACCGATCTTCAGTTTTTTCTCTCTCTCTAGATGGGCGAGTGAAACCCTCTCTCCAATCAATCTCGAGTCTCTCTCTCTCTCTTTTTATAACTGATATTCGCCAAAGTTAGGATCTGGCGAGGGTTCAAACATGATGCCCCTCGCCAGATCTAGTGGTTTCTGTTGTAGTTATGGTATTTTGTTGTGGCGGTAGGTTTTTGGTTGTGGTGACGATCGGTTTCTGTTAGTGGTGGTGGTTTTTCTGTGGCGTTGGCGGTCTGTTTCTGTGGTGGTGGTCGTCTGGTTGGTGGTGGTTTATTATGGTTCCAGTAGTTGTCTGGCTGGTGGCTTGTTCCTGTGGTGGTGGTGGCTTGTTCCTGTGGTGTTGGTGGTTTATGCAGGTGTTTGTCTGGGTGGTGGCTTGTCCATGTGGTGGCCGTGGATTGTTGCAGTGAATGTCTGGGTGGTGGTGGTGGTTGTCTCGGTGGTGACTTGTTCCTGTCTCGGTGGTGGTGGTGGTGGTGGTTGTCTCGGTGGTGACTTGTTCCTGTCTCGGTGGTGGTGGTGGTGGTGGTAGTGGTGGTAGTGGTGGTGGTGGTAAGATGTTTGACTACATGAGAAGGCCGCGACTTTGGGGAATAAAGAAAAATCTTCAGGGCATAAAGAATTAGTCAATAAAGATTGATTTAGAGGGCATATTCTTTTTTGGGTTATTTTGCAGAAGGGTTATAGATAAGTACCCGATTTTGCGAAAGGGGCATGACCTTTTATTTTTTTGCCAAGGGGTCGTGGACTAAGTGTTACCAGTTAAGTTCTAACACCGTTAAATTTTAATACCATTAAGCTAACTCCATTACTTGAAAATATATTATTATATTTAAGAAACTTATACGATTTTGACACTAAATTCGCAAAGGTGGAAAATTAAGATATCCACCTTGAGAAATATTATTTTTTCACATTTTCTAGCATTACTCAATTAAATAATAAATTTCATATTCTAATACATGATGAATAAACTATAGACAAGATATATTTATGTGGAATATAAAAAAAAGAAGCAAAATTTTAACTCGACAAAACCATGAGAGAGAAAAATTAAAATGCACATGAAAATAACCCTAAACTTTACTCTGTCTACCCAAGTTAAAGAGTTAGAAAGTAAAAGGAATTTAAGAAGCGTGATGAGGATCCGTAAAAAAAGAAATTAAAAAAAATCAGAAAGCTGACAAAAAAAACCTAAGCTCTTCTCTCGTCGACACAATCTTTTTGTAAACTCAATCAGCAAAACCTCTTCCAATTTCCACTAGAAATCGAAGGTGGAAGAAAAAAAGAAGAAGAAGATGAACTGAAAGTGCTCTCTTCGTGCAAGAAAAAGTGACGGCATAAGTTTGATCAATAGGTATTAATCATCCAAGTAGAGGAATAGTGTCCACCGGATTCACTTGGATGACCCTGTTACATCTACATAACGATGTTAACAATTTATGTAATGTGATGTTAAATCTAACATTTATTTAACGGTTAATGCTACTCCACGACCCCTTCGCAAAATAATAAATAGTCACGCCCCTTTCGCAAAACCCGGTACTTATGTACGCCCCTTTCGCAAAATAACCCTTCTTTTCTTAATCTAAAAATTGACTTGATCAAACATTGCCCCCTAATCTTCATCTTCTCTCTCTCTCTCTAATAAGATATGTGATATAAAACAGATCGAAATAAAGAGATCCGACGATCAAGATGAGTCAAAGAATTTAGATACGTGTGTAAAATGTGTATGTACGTGACGGATCGAGAAGACGAGATCCGACGATCAAGAAGAATTCAAGATATGCAAAGATATTTCAAGATATATGAAGATCCATAATATATACTCTCTTATATTTAGAATATCTCTTGTAACTATCTAATGGTACTATTAGAAACTAGAAAACCCTAAATCTTAACTTCTCTATAAATAGGAGAGGGTTCTAAGATTTGAATCATCGAGTTGTGTCTGACCAATGTAACCGATTAACCCCACAATTGTATATGGTGATTATTAATAAAGTAATTATTCTCCGTCTATGTAGGTCATGATTATCCGACCGAACCACGATATATTATCGTGTCATTATTTCAATGTGTATCTCCGATTATCACATAGTCGTGAATTTAACATGATATTAGAGCAGGTTAATTGATCCTTATTTATGCTTTCGCAAAATTCCAACTTTTCTTTTTGGTTGTGATTATATTATTGTTCAATCATTTTTTTGGTTTGTTTAAATTTTCCAAGATTATTCTTGTGATTACGTTTTCATCTTCAAGATGAGAAAATCAAGTAAAAGTATAAGAGATTTTTTAACCAAGAATATGAGGCCCGAGATTATTTAATTTTTAATTGATTCGTTAGGATTTACCGAAGTTCATCAATGAAGCATCAAGGATTTCCTCTTCAACAAAGATAACTTTTTCGTTAATATTTAAAATTTTCTAAAAAAAAAAAAAAATCGATTTTTTTAGACCTAAATTAGATCTAAAATTGACAACACAAGTTTCAGAACCAAAATCTCATATCTGATTCGTTTTCAAGCAATCAGAACAGTATTTACCCCGTTCCAGACCAAAGCTCGTCCCTATTTTCCTCAAACCCACAACCAAACAACCCGAGGTCAATAGACCACGCTAACCACAGTCAGCCAAGATTGATCGCATACCCATTTGTAACCCAGGTTCTTTCAACCCGTGACTAACCCGGAAATCAGACCCGACCAGCCCTGGACCCCAAACGTTGTCCTCTTTCTTCTTCTTCCCACGACACAAACCCTAGGGTTTGCTTCACTGCATTTCCCCGCGAGATTTCCATTATCAATCGTTGCTTCCACCTATTTGGCCAAACCACCAATGATTTCCTTTTCCATTTGGTGAAGAATCGACCGCATTCTTCTCGATTTTAGTCTACCTTCGATCACTTTCTCTCTAGAGTTCTTTGTCGGTTGCATTTAGCAAGCCTTAATCCACCATTTCTTTTCTACTCAAAACGATCTTTGCGAACTCTAAGACTTAGTCAGTCTAAATCCTTCGTTAGACAACAGCTTTAATTCGACTTTCTACTGAAATTCCTAAACATTAGGATTAGGAAAACCCAAGTTTGGGAAATGGAGTTTCCAATTTCCCCAATTTTTTTTGTGACGAATTCCTTTCAACAACAACATTATTGAATCAGTGTAACAGTTTGCGCACTGTCACTGTTTTCTATCCAAAGGAAAGTGACACTATTTCATACTGTCACTACTCTCTTTATTACAGTTTTTTTGTGACGACTCAATTCTATGAGATTTTCTACAATCTCTCGCAACCCCTACACTATTATTTTGCCACAGTTTTCTACTGTTGAAAATAGATTATTTTTTGTGACCGTTTTCTGTTCCTATCACTTATGACCAACTTTCACAAGTTGTGACGTAATTTTTTTGTCACCTTTTCTGTTCGATCTGTGACACTACATAGATCAATTTCATCTATTTCTTTCCGGATTCATCCGTGACATTTTCGGAATCATACTTTGGCTATGACGACTTCTCTCTTGTACCAACAAATATTTTGGGCTTTCCCTTAAATGAATAGAGTATCTCTATTTTGACTTTACATTCTGGATTGACCCGTGACATTGTCACAATCATAATTTATCTATGATAACCTTTATTTTTTTCCCAAATTAGACTTTTTTCATGATCTATTTTATGTTTTCTTGCAAAATTATACCTGCGACTTTGACATTTTCACGACATTAAATCCTTTGTCTACAATCCCGACACCATCGTTTTGGTTGTTAATCTACACATTTTTTTTGGTATTTTGACAATGAATTTTTTGTCAATTTTACACACAACACCTTTATTTTTTTGTCACTCATTAAGTTAATACTTTATACTTTTTATCGGACAATAATTTTCTTGTCGATATTAATCATCACAACTTTTTTGTTGTCGACATTTTATTTCACATTGTTCATACAATGACATCTTTTCATACATGACAATCAATTTCGTTGTCATTGTTTCTAGTTCAAGCTTCCACAATTTCCAACGTTGTCGTTGTGACTTAATTATCCTCCACTCATCTTCACCAAGAATCCAAATTCGAGAAGTTGCAAGTACACAAATACGAAGAATCAACAAGTCTTTTTTTCTCTCCAAGTTGGACACTTCAAAATTTAAGTGCTCCAACTTGCGAAGGGGTAATAACATACGTGATATATGACAGATCGAAATAAAGAGATCTGACGATCAAGATGAGTCAAAGAATAAAGATACGTGTGTAACACGTGTATGTACGTGACGGATCGAGAAAACGAGATCCGACGATCAAGAAGAATTCAAGATTTGCGAAGATGTTTCAAGATATATGAAGATCCATAATATATACTCTCTTATATTTAGAATATCTCTTGTAATATCTAATGGTACTATTAGATAGAATTTGTATTATTTCCTAGTTTAGTTATGAGAAACTAGAAACCCTAAACCATAACTTCTCTATAAATAGGAGAGAGTTCTAGCATTTAAATCATCAAGTTATGTCTGACCATTGTAACTGATCAACCACACAATTGTATATGGTGATTATTAATAAATTAATTATTCTCCGTGGATGACAATCATGATTATCCGACCGAACCACGTTATATTATCGTGTCATTATTTCAACGTCTATCTCCAATTATCACATAATCTTGAATTTAACACACACTCTCTCGTTCTCTTACTTATTATCTCTCTCACTTTATCTCCCACTGTCTCTCTTTCTCTCACTATCTCTTTCATTCTCACTAACTATTTCTCTATCGTTCTCATTGTGGATCTCTCTCTCTCTCTCTCTCTCTCTCTCTCTCATTGTAGATCACTCTTATCTCTCTCGTTGTAGACATGTCTCTCTGTAGATTAGCTTCGCGTTCTTTTCCTCTGTTCCATCTCTTTATCTTCGTTTATTGCAGTCTATATCTCTCCCCCTTTCTTTCTCTTTCGATCTGTATAGGATATCTCTATGTGAGATCACAGTGTTCGTGGCCACGAAATGGTCAGGGCCACGAAATGCTTTGTGGCCTCAAAATTCTGGTAGGATTTCGCTAGAACCCCTCCTTGATGTTTGGTTCTGGCGAAGGGAACAATAAGAGATCGATCGAGAAACAATGAAAGATTGAGAGAGAACCAATGAGAGATTGAGAGACATATATAGTGAGAGCAATAAAGAGAGGTAGTGAGAGAGAAAGAGAAAGACCGAGAGAGAGGGTAACAGTGAGTGAGAGAGGAGAGAGAATATGTGGCAATGGTGATCGGAATGGTGGTGGTGGGAAGTTGTGGTGGTGAAGGTGATAGATCAGATGAAGATTAGGGGGCAATGTTTGATCAAGTTAATTTTTGGATTAAAAAATAATATGCCCCGGCAATGTACAAAAACCATGGGTTCCCTAGAGAATTTATTTCCCAGAGATAATTCTTTATGCCCAGACATTCTGAATTATTTTATCTTGGGATGGAGCGGTTGAGTTCAACTTACACAAAAAACTTGAGCCCCAAATCTTCTTAAAGAAACCAAACGTTCTCTGAGGCTGATAAACCGAAGATTTATTCTAGTTCTCTATTATGGGAAGTTTTATAGGCGCATCCCATTACTATTATAGGTGTCTCCTATTTCGACAAACTCTTTGTCAAAATCGCCTTGAGGGAGGCGCCTAAAACACTAATAGGGGAGACTTTTAAAACGTCATTTTCTAAATTTTCTGGTAGAGTGCAAGTAATATTGTTCATGTTATTTTAATACAGTATTGCCACTACATTCATGGTACCACAAACTCTTTTATTTTTTTTTGTTGAGAGATGGTACCACAAACTTAGCCTAAAATTAATCAAAACAAAAATAAGAAAAGAAAGAGAAAGAGAGAACCATAAGAGTTGATCCAGGTGGTCTCACCATTGAACGTAGTAGGACATGTAAGCCATTGTCAAAGATATAAGCAAAGGTCCCATCCATGTGTGCACATGTTGGATACCAAATACACACTTAAATGCAACATAAACATACAAAGTCCTTGTGGGGTTCCACATCAACCCCACAAATTGCTCTCCCATTCTAGTGTCCCCTACTTATTAACCTGAAATCACGGAGTCTCCATGTTTTCTAAAGGGTTGGCACTTGGCAGTTGCATTATCATTGCGCACGAAAACGATCTGTCTTCAAAACTCCAATCTCTACTTTAGTAATGACAAAGGGAAAGATATAATAATTTCATCCCCTTATTGTTCTTCCTAAAGTAAGTCTTTTAAATAGAAGTCAGGATTATTTTTTTTTGTTTAGTTTTGAATGATTATTTACTTTCATAATTACTTATTTTAGTTTGTTTGTTTTTCGTAATAACAGAAACAATAAATTTCTAAAGAAATTACAGCGCAACTTTGTAAGATAATATATCTTATTTAGATATTTTATTTTAAACATCATAAAATAATATTTTTTATATCGACATCTGATATATTATTGCGACGGAGCAAGTAAACCAAGAAAATCAGCAGAAAATAAACAATCACACATAACCTAAGAGATTTACGCAGGGGCGTGTGGTGAGGGGTGCTGGCCGTGCGTCTGCACAGGGCCCCACCACAAGGGGCCTCCAATTTGACTCAAGGCAGTAGAGTTAAACTATTAAGTATTGGAAAAATCAATAGACAGACATCAAAGTTGTAGTAGCTCCACCGGTTCTTGCCTTCCTTTCTTGCGCGCGAGGTTGCGAGTTCGACCCTCTTTGTTGTGAATATGCTTTGCTTTTTCATCAAAAGCACAATACTTGTCTCCTTTGCCAATTCTGCCATATATTTATAGTTTAATTCAAAAGAAAAGTTTTATAGTTGATTTCAATACTAATTTTAATTCGTATAGTATGTGGGCATAAAAAAAAACTAAAGATAGCAAATCACAAATTCCTCTTCGCTCTCTACCGTAGTAATTCATTCCAAAGTTTGTCTTATTTTCTTGTTCTTGGACATCTTTCCAAGTCAAAATCATAATTTTTAGACAGCTTCACATTAAGAATACAATAATTTGTCAAGAATCTTACAAGACTCTAACATTGGATTATCTAAAAAGTAAAAATTTGTCATTATGGAAACATCAAACAACCTCGAATGTGGATTCCTTATTCTCATAGTTTAACTTTCACTTCTTAAATTCCAAGACTATATTTTATGAAAATAAAAGACTCATCAAGAGAGAAAAATTTTACATGAAAAATGTTAAGTCAATAATATATTGAGTTCATACTTTGAGTTTAGATTTATCAATGATTTAATCTTTCTTTTACCGTTAGGTCGTTGCAAAATAAAAAATTACGCAAAAAGTTCTCTCAACTTTCGTGTTTTGCATACAAAAGGACCCTGTTTGAAATTTGGCACTGGCCCATAAATCCTTAAGCACGACCCTGAATTTACGTCGTTCGGTTGGTGAGACCTTCTCCACGGCGAATAACGACACGATGATTTTCCATTGTGATAAGTAAACAAATTACCAGGGTCATGGTTAACAATTTAGGGATCTGATGTCAAACTTTAATTGGGGGCATTTTTGTACAAGCAAATTTAATTTTTTACATGCGAAGTTATAAACACAAATTTTTAATTTTTTACCCGTATAAAATTATGTGAAATATTTGATGAATCTAACCCCAATAAATGGTGTTGTCCTATCATAGGCCTAACATTCAAATAAAACTTTGTTGGTTGGTATAGGTTTTTATTTGAAATCATAGCTCCGACGTTGTCTTTTTACACCGTTTAAAATTAAAGTTCAGAGAGATAGATTTTATACGGAGAGACAGAAAGAAAAAAAATTCAAAGAGCCAACGAGATATTTGTGTGGAAGACATTGGATTCGCGGAGAGTGAAGAGAAGCGGTATCCAAGTCTTTAATTCATTATATGATACGCAAATACTACAATAAATTATTTTATCATCAAGGTTATGAGATTTTTGGAGAGTGAAGCGATTTGAAAATCCTTAAGTGTTATATGTTTGCAAATACTACAATTAGTTATTGGATTAACAAAATTATAGTTAATTAAAACAAATGAACATGAGTATATTGACCTAATATAAGTGGATATTCTAAAAAGAAAAGAAACGTAGTAAGCCTGTCAATGGATATCCGAATATTCGACATCCGATCCGCAACCGTATTCGAATTTTAAAAAATATCTGAAATTTCTAATATCGGATACGGATTCGGATATTCCTTACCGGACATTTGCTTATCGGATATTGGATATGCATACAGTAATATTTGATCCGATAAATATCCGTATCCGATAAGTAATATAAAAATTTAAATTTATTCATAATAATATATAAAATGTATGGTTAAGATTTATTATTTAGATCTAATGGTTAAAATTTTAAAGGAAAATTTTGAAATTTTGTTAAAGTTTCGGATATCGGATATTACCCGATATCCGTTAATATTATCAGATATTGATTTATAATATCCATCGGATAATTATCGGATACGGATATTCGAATAGCTTATCGGATTCAGATACGGATATGCCTATATCCGATCCGATAAGCTACCGTTTACAGGCCTAAAAAGTAGCATGCATTGAGAGTGGGCTCTTTATAAATTGGGTAATCTTAAAAGCGCCCCCTGAAATTAGATAATCTCTTAGAATTTGTGAAGTTTTATAGGGCCCTCCCACTTTTGGTAAAAGGGGTCCTCCTGAATTTATTGACTTGGTAAATAGTCATTGACCTTGTTTGGTTAAAGGTCCCTCATGCGATGGTTTAAAAAAACCCACTTTGAGGGTGTAGACCACCCACATTAGCAATTGACATATCTCAACCCTAAATCTCTCCAAAACTCAAATCCCTAAACATTTCACCTCTTTCACTTTGGTGATAACCAAACTTTCACAAAAAACTAAACCTAGGGTTTGAGGAAGATGAAAGAGGAAGAGGAAAAGAGGGAGAGGGAACGAGAGAGAATAAGGGAGAGATGAAGATGAAAATGGTGGTAGTGATAGACGTGATAGATTTTACATATAGAGAGAGAAGATAAATCGAAGAAGAAGATGAAACAGAGTATTGGTGCTACTGGCTTAATTTTCGGTAGACTCAGTCCAAATTATGCAGCATTTTATGGTGGACTCGATCCGTAAATATTGCATCATTTGGCACGAGCCCACCAGAAAACTGGTTTAGTAGCTACTAGTGCTACATCATATTGAGATTCTAGTTGAGTTTTGCATTGGAGAGTGTTTTTTGTTAAAAACTCAAGTAACCCTATGTGTCAAATTGAGTTTTTCAAGTTGAGTGTTGCATTGGAGACGCTCTTAGCCAGAGAAAGAAAGTAATATTAAATATATTTTAAAGTGTGTCAACTTTTCTTTCAAACGTCTTCAGCTCCAAAGCTAACTTTTGAAACTAAAACAAGAGAGCGTCTACAGGCGCCTTCCAAAATTGCGTTAGGTGCCTGCAAGAATTGTTTAGGCGTCTCTCGAACACCTCCCTCTTTTTTTCTTTTACGTTAGTTTCTTTTTCTCTCAATTTTCAATTTGAAAACCAATCAAAGATTAGACCTACAAAACCCATTAATCTATCAACAAAAATCCATTAATCGATCAAAGACTAAACATCATGAAGAATATAAAGAAACTTGGTTTAAGGACTTCAAGCTTAAAGAAATCAATAACCCATTGATCTTCAAGCTTAAGGTTCTAGGTTTTGTTGAGATGAAGAAATCTCAGATTTGAGAATGAAAAAACCAACTCTAGCTTTGGGGATAAAGAAGCCCTCCATAAAGAAACCGAGTTTTGTGAGATTTCAAGTGAAAACACCCTCGACCATGTTCGTGAATGGTTAGTTCGTAGAGAAGAACCTACAGTTGTCAAGGTTTTACGAAGGGCAACCCTCTTAGGAGGCGCCTGCACCAATTTGTAGGGGCACCTTTAGATGCCCCCTAAAATATATTAACTGTCATTCTTCTTCTTCTTCTTCACAAAGACCGCTCAATATCTTACTCCACAAAGACGAAGGGCATACATCTTATTCAAAAATCCGTTCAATATATTACTCCACAAAGACCGATTGACAAAACAAATTACAGGTTAACATAATCTTCTTATTCTTTCATCCCAATAAAAAAAATTACAAGTATTAGCATACATCTTATTCAAAAATCCGTTTAATATATTACTCCACAAAGACCGATTGACAAAACCAATTACAGGTTAACATAATAAATGAAAAACTTGAAAATAAACAGAAAAAAGTTAAAAGAAAAAAATTGCGTGAACAAAAAAAAACTATCATCATTTCATTTCGCAACTTGGATTACCGAAAACAAAAATGTATAAAAGTTCGTGTACTGCCTCGATTTAAGTTGGATTATATCTCGATTGACCCCCTAAAGTGTGACCAGCTTTTGGGTGACCCCTAAATTTGCATGAATGCCGAGATGACACCCCTTTTGTGTTTTTCAATGCATTGACTCATTAGTCAAACAAAAAGTATCCAATACTATCTAACATATCCTACACAATTGTCTAACAAGTAATCTTTAAGATGGTATTACCGAACGAAGCGCTTATTTTAAGAGATTTCTATAAGACCTTAAATAGAAGCATTTCTTAAAAATTTATCTAAGTCGTTTAGTACGTTATATGAATAATACTTTTATATCTTACAAAGTTAGGATGTGGCATTTGAAATGAAAATATAATTTTCAAGTTGTAGTTATTACTTTCAACAAAAAAAAAAAAAAATTGTAGTTGTTAAAAATAATATACTTATATCATTACATTATTTGACTTTTCATTTGTTCAAAGATTGTATTCCGAAGTATTTGGCTTAAGTTTTGATAAGCCAGACTCTTTTTCAAAATGTTGGATGAAGATAAAAAAAAAATGTTGGCTTGAATATGTTGATTTTTCTCTTCACCGAAAAACAATTTTATTTTACCGTTTAGAGAGAGAAATCGGGTTTCTAATTTTAAAATTGGGTTATTTCCCAAATGCCCCCTACTTTAAGACCAGCTTCCCGCGTAACCCCCTACTTTATCGAAAATACCCAGGTGGCCCCCTTTTTTCGTTACCGTTAAATGTTTGTTAACTCTCTCTCCTCCATCTCACCACCTCTCTCTGCCACCTTATCTCTCGCTACCTCATCATCTTTTCCGATAAGGTCGTCGAACGGTTAAAATTTCTGGCGACCTTCATACTTCAATTTTTTTCTCTCTCTTCTCCGGCGAAGGTCGCCGGTCGAAAAATTGTGTTTTTAACTAAATTTGAGGATTCTGAATCAAAATCAAGACAAGATAATACCTGAGTTGGAGCAGCAAAAGATCTAACACCATTGTCTAGATGATTCGGTCTCCAAAAGATGAATGAACTCTTAAGATTGTTATTAGTCGAAGTGGTTACTCGTCCAGCTCCTGCAATGAAGTAAGAAGAGGAAAGTTGAGGAATTTGAGATTACCATCTTCTTGTGAACTGATGAGATATGGGTTCTAATTTTAAATGCCTAATTCGACACCAAAAAACCATCTTTCCCAATTTGAAAGATTTCAAATCAAATTAATTTTCAAACAAAATCGTAATTCAACACTTGGAAGATTTTCTTTATTTGTTGCTTTCTTTCATTAGTTTTTAACTAGTTTCTCTCTGAATCAACATCGGCGATGGAGGTAGCAATGACGGCGGTGGTGTTGTTTCAATGATGGAGGAAGAAACAACGACGGAACTGGTGTTGACGGTGGCACTATAAATAAATAAAACGATGAGATAATCTACCGAAAGAATAACAAAAGTAGTAGTAGTAGTATGAAGTTAGGCGGATTGACGGGCTCGCCCTTAGGTCGGATCTTGGATGCCCGAGCTCGCTACATTGGCTTCCTGGTTGTGGTCGGCCCATTTTTTGGGTCATCCATGTAACTTGTGATTGAATCACTTATTAATGAAATATGGTTTCGCTTGGTTTAAAAAAAATGCAAGAATATCTTGTACACAGTCTCTAAACTCCCCCACCTTATTAGGTGTGACCCTAGCTCTACCTATATTCTCTTGTTAACTAAGAAAGTTACGATGTTGCGTTTGAAATGAATATATAGTTTTCAAATTGTGGTTATTAAAAATAATATACTCATATCGTTACGATATTTGACTTTTCATTTGTTTAAAGATTGTATTCCGAAGTATTTGGCTTAAGTTTTGTATAAGCCTCTTTTTATCTCTTTTTCA